>JBBPBX010063120.1:0-20624 GCA_038048925.1 Garcialebias charrua
TAGCCTGCCTTGCAAGGGGCCATCCAGACCTACTAGGAGCAACTCGGGGTTAAGTGTCTTGCCCAGGGACACAACGACACATGGTGAGCGGACGTGGGATTCGAACCTCCAACCTTCTGATCGGGGGTCGGCTGCCATTACCACTGTGCCACGGCTGTGTCGGCTGCCATTACCAGATACAGTACTGTACAGTAAAGGCTAAACAAATAAATACAGTAATATACTTCGGACAAGCGCCGTCATTTTGTAATTTCCTCTCAGTAATCCTCCACTGTATTCCCATTCATAACAGCCACATTTCCCAGAAGCCAACAGGGCCCCGCCTAGAAGCCCAGTTTCCTTCTGCTGAAAAAAACAGAGGTAAAGATTTGATCTGATGGGCGCCCAGCAGATGTAAAGAAGCTGCAAGGAACCCACCAAACCAGACCAGAACCAGAGCAGAACCAGAGCAGAACAAGACCTCCAGACCCTTCTTGAATTTTGAGAGCTGGTATCCAGCCCATGAGAACTTTTAAGTGAGGATGCGCGCTGATAGGCCCGGCACTGTTTCTGTAGTCCCATCTGGACTTTTCTCATGCAGAGTTGGACTCAATTTGACCGCCTATGGACCTCCCTCTCCCTACTGACCCTCTCCAGCTCCTCCTGGAGTGTTCCCAGGCCAGGGAAGATACACACTGGGGTCTCCACTCACTGGGACATTTCTGGAAACCTCCAAAGGGGTCCAGGAGACAACCTAATCAGATGCCTGAACCACATGAACTGACTTCTTTCCGAGGGACTATACTGTACTGCAGAAAAAAACATCTAGCTTCTTTTAACCCAATAGTATTTTGAGACATGCATTTATAATAATCTAGTATGAGTAAATATAATTGTTTTGGCGTAGAAAAAGTGTATGATCCCGGAAAAAAAGTTTGCATTTGTGTCTGTTGTTATCTGAGAGCATTTTTAAGAAATGTCAGACAAAAATAAAGAATAGAACATAAGCCTTAAAAAGTAACTGTGCAAAAACCACAAGGTGCATTGAAAAAGCTCTTAAACTGTTAGTGGCAGAAGTGTTGAATCACCACACCAAGTTTTTGTGTCTACAGTGGTATATCTACAGGAAGTGTAACAATTTAAAAAGGCTCAGATGTCCCAGCTTCTTACCAACCTTGAACGCAGCTGTACATTTGTAAATGGTAAATGGTAAATGGAGCTTGTTTATATAGCGCCTTCCAGCCCCCTCTGAGGAGCCCCAAAGCGCTTTACAATACGAGCCATCTACCCATTCATACACACATTCATACACCGTTAGTGGTAGCCTGCCTTGTAGGGCGCTATCCAGACCTACCGGAAGCAACTCGGGGTTAAGTGTCTTGCCCAGGGACACAACGACACATGGTGGGCGGATGCGGGACTCGAACCTCCGACCTTCCGATTGGGGGTCGACTGCCATTACCACTGTGCCACGGCCGCCCATTTGTGAATCTGGAGCGGTAAGAACGTTTCAAAAGTTGCATTCACCAGGCTGATCCGTACACTCCTGTTGATTTATTCATCTGCAGCACATCATTTGTGTACATGTATTTGACAGTGTGTATGTGTAGCATATTATTGTGCAGTTTAAAATGTGTACCGTACGTATGAAAAACTTTCTGCATTTGCATATCTTGTGGTTCTTATGGATCCCAGATCTTATTTTATGCATACATATCTTGTTGTATGCTTGTGTGACTACTTTTGATACTAATTAATCTCCATTCTTAAAGCCCAGATTAGAGTGGATTAACTACTTTTACCATTTACAGCTTCACCTTCCTACACTCAGCTTTGGAGGGATGAGGTTTTTCTAAGATTTTATTTTTTATCTCACCAACTCTCCCATTAGATTGCATTGCAAGCAAATTTGAAATCAGAAAAAAATAATTATTCCCATAAACAAGTCCGGCCATGTAGTACACTCAATTATACATTGAGCATTAATAGCTGAGGCTTATTTCACACATCCATTAGATTGTGTGACACAATGAAACACAAACTTATTAATAGGGTTTGAGTGACTTTTTTAAAATGTAGTTTAATCAGGGAGGAATAATAAAGATGCAATTCTATGGAGTTTTTGTTACAGAGGAACCTGAAATAATAATAAAAAAAAAAAAAAACATTGAAAGAAGGGGAAAAATAATGAGTTAATAAGTGGATAAAATGTAGGTGTGTGCAGCTGAGCAGTCAGAACAGAATAACAGAAACTGGAGTTGGAGCAAAGTCCTGGACCTCAGCCTTCTGCAGTGATGATGGGGCAAAAAACCAAATAAATAAATTCACAAAAATTTAGTCTCAGTATATTGTACAAGTCGTGACACAAACTTTTAAGATAATACTTTTATCTTATATAAGACGTTCATTTAAAAAAAAGTTTCCTAATCAAATAGTGCAAGCTGTAGTTGATTAAAATTATGAGTGATGAATAATGTACTGCAGAAAAGAATAGACAGATTAGAGACCAATTGAGGAGAAATTTGTCTAAAACTAAACACTTCAAAGACAAATAAAATCTCAAACTTGTGTGTACAGAACAATTGATCACAGCAGAGGAGGGACTGATATTCATTCATTCAACCTTTATTTAGTCAGATAAATCTTTTGAACCTCATGGGCTCATTTACGAAAGCGACCTGCTAAAACTAAAGAACAATGAACAGCAGTGATAGAATTTCATTAAACAATAAACAATAAACAATAGAAAACAAAAAGAGAGAAAAAAAAAACATTTTTATTTATTTATCCCACAATGAAAGATTTTCTACCAGCTGGGGGATGAGAATCTGGAGGTCTGGTGTGAAGAGAATAACCTCTGTACTAATGTGTAGAAGACAAAGGCGCAGGTCATGGATTTCAAAAATAGAAGCAATGCTCCCCCGTCCTTGGTTATCACTGAAGCTGCTGTGGCATTCGACCACAACTTCAAATATCTTAGTGTTCACATTTTCAGACACTTGACATGGTCCTAAACACCTTTGTTCTTATTTTTAAAAAAGGCCCACAAATGCTTAAATTTCCTAAGGAAGCTAAGGCAGGCTGGCCTTGATATGCAAGTTCTACAGGTGTATGGTGAAAGTATCTTCATAGACTCATCTACAACATTATAGGTACAGCTGTGTGGTCTGCATTATGGGGGACTCCGTCCACCCAGCTTGTGGACTGTTAGATGCTCTTTCCTGGGGTAAGAGGAAGTGGAGCATCAAGTCCAGAACACCAAGGTTCAAATGTAACGTCTACCCAGAAGTAAAGTTGTTGACCTCTCATTCAACAACATTAGAACGTCTTTGCCTGCTTTGTTGCTCTGTTTGACTATCATTGTTTAATCTGTAAATATATACGTATAGATAATGAATGTCTCAGGCAGCATAAATCCTATGATGGAAGAGGAACAGGAGAAACAATCATGAAAAGATCAGTCACTGCACATCAGAGTGAGGAAATGAAACACCAACCAGTGGTTAAGGAGAATTGAAACTGAAAGACTGAACTGAAAGACTCAACACAGTTTGTGCAAATAGATGATGGAAACCAACCAGACAATGTGATGGTCAAACCACCAAAAGCAGCGGGTGATAGACGTAGCAATGCAAAGAGACTGCAACACCAAAAACAAGAAGATCGAGAAAAAAGTTTGGAAACATATATTGTGTAGATTCTAGGTTTTTGTGATGTCTGTTCGGTGATCCCAAAAATGAATATGGTAAGTGACTCTAACAGAGTCAACCTCAGAGATCTCTGTTCAAAAGAGGACAGTTCTAGGAACAGCGGATATTAAGCAGTACCCTCAAGCTCCCAGGCCTTTGCCAAGTCAAGTCATTTTTATTGTTGTTCTCATCACATGTGGTACACGATGTGGAACAAAATTGTGTACTGAGGGTCCCAGTTACACCCAATAATAGCAAAAATATAAAGTGTAAAAAGAAACAGTATATAAAGATATAAGATATAAACTAAGATATCTGCCAAACAAACACCAAAAGGCATGCTAAAAGATCTAAAATACATGCTAAATACAAATAATGCAAAACAATATGGTGTATGAATGCAGATGTGTATGAATGAATACAGCAGTACAAGATAATCAGCAGCATGGCCAGTCAAATCTTACCAGTTAATGACAGTACAGTGCTTTTTGTTGTCCCCTTACATTGATTATCCTGGGCAAAGGCCCTGAGCTTGACATGAAAGTACAACCACCCATGTGGCAAAAATAGTCTGAAATGAGTATTTTGTTTTATATTACTCAAACGCATACATCTCACAGAGGGTTTCCTTAGGTTTGTTGTTAGGTTTGTTGTTTGGTTTCTGTGATTCGACTTCCATGTTGTGTCAATCGCAAAAGGGTTGCTGTTCAGTTAAGTTTATATTTTCATATTTAAACCCCAGAATAAGATTTTTCATCATGTCCTGATGATCCATTTGCACTTAAAATGAACAATGTAAAATATTTCTGTTGAGTTTTCCCCACCAATAAAAAATATGTTGGAAAATAACCCTTCAATGTATTTTTCTATTGACACCACAAAATGAGGCAAAAAGCATTTAGATAACATGCAACAAGAATTACCTATTTTAATTGTCATATATTTGTGAAACTAAAACAACAAAGTAAAGACAAACACCTGCAAATACCGTACTGGGAATTAGGAAATGTTAGCTGTGTGTTGGGTAGAGTGTTCGACTAGACGATGAAACCTTATAAAAAATTAAGAAGACATGGGTGAGGATAAACAAGAGGTTTACACTTTGAGCGAAGGTGCAGAAATCCTCTTGACAAAGGCGTTAAAAAAAGTCCTGTCACTCTTTCACGCCACCTGTCACTGTATCAGCATCAAGGAGATGCAACACGCAATAGGAAGAGAAACTGGCATATTGGTTCTGAAGCTGAAAGGTTGTTAATTAGTGTTCATCACAGGTTTGCAGGGCGTCATTTGCCATTCTAAATTTATAGATGCTGCTAGTGCTATTCTAGTGAATGTGTTAAAAAATCAAGCGAGATTAGAAAAGTTCCTCTGGCATGGCGTGTTGTGCCTCTATAAGTAAGGCGTCTCCTCTGTGTGATGTATTATTCAGTATTTCACTGTGACCATAGGTGGGCGTTCTCACTGTGGTTAATTTCAAGTTGTTTTGTTAGCAACCATTCTCCCTCTTGAGTTTTCAAAAGACCATTTGGCTAAAAGAAAAAAAAAATGGTAGTGGGAGCTTTTTTAATGGCATTTCTTTAAATAACCAGTTAATGCCCATCGGTGGCTTGCCCATTTCTCTTTACAAGCTAGAAGCAAGTTGTTGGTGCCACTTGAGTCTCATAACCTTTAAGATATAATAGTTAAAGTGAGAAACGGGGAGGACTTTACAGCACCTCCTGGAACAAAGTTTAATGTAAAGATTTATTGGTCTGTGCCTCAAGATTCTATTGATGTCTACAATTTTACTAATCTCTAATTCAGCCTGTCATGCTTTACTATGATTGAGCAGTAAATGGTTTTCCCTTGAAGCAACACCGATATTCAGATTGTGCATGGTATATTGCTTTTATACCACATCTTTCTACTAGTTGTACCCACAAATAAAAATATGGCACTGACCCATAAACATGATGGTGGAAGCTTGTCTGCCTACAGTAACATCTGCTCCATGTCTGAAGAATTACATCAGTTTGTGTCAGTGATCTGACACTAATCCTGTGTTGCTGTCTGCTGGAAGTCCAGTCATCAGTCGTGGTTGCCTCAAGCATCACATCCTTTTTATATCTGCTGATTGATTTAAAGCTGAGGACGGGGTTTTTGCTATGACATAGTGAAAGCTGTACATAATTAGGCATGCTTATACCACCTTTCTGACATGCTTTTCAGCGTGGTATGTCTGTATTCCTCCCTTGGTGCTTTTCTCAATGACATTTTGACAATATCAGACTATGTCATATTTAATTTTGACAGGGCAAGAGTTTAAGTGGCTCAAGCCACAATGGGGAACTGTGAGCCAAAGTAATAACTTGGAGTTCTTGAAGTAAGGTTTTACATGGTTGTTACCAGTTTTCAGTTCATAGTCCTACAATAGACAGAACTCAAAATGAAACATTTTGAAGGAAGGTAAATGGTAAATGGATTGTATTTATATAGCACATTTCTACCTTATCAAGATACTCAAAGTGCTTTACACTACAATCTGTGCCCTCAATTACCCATTCATACAGCACTCTACTAGCACCTTGAGCTAGGCACCTCCACCAGTCAACACCTGCTAGAGGTGCCTCGCTCAAGGTACAAACAATGGGGAGACCAGTCATTTTCTGTTGCCGGCCCAAAAGCCTGGAACAGCCTCCCCCTTGAGCTGCGTGCCACCTCTGATCTGACTCTGTTCAAAACCAGACTGAAGACCCACTTGTTCAAAAAAGCTTTCAGTGTGTAACTTTTATTACTTTTGGTATTTTAGTATGTAGCATTTTTATTTCCATTGCCTTCTTTTATTACTGTTGTTTTTTATTCTATTTTCACTGATTTATTGTTCCAGTTTATTCATCTTTTTATCCTGTTAAGCACCTTGGTCAATGCAAGGCATTGTAGGAAGGTGCTATACAAATAAAGTTTATTATTATTATTATTATTATTATTATTATTATTATTACTGTACCTTTACAAAGAATAATCAGTGCTTTATCACATTCATACACTGATAGGACACACATCGGAGGCAACGAGGGGTTCAGTGACCAGGGAGACTTCGGAATGTGGCTGCTGGTGGAATCAAATCCCCAACTCTTGCATTGGAAGACGACTCCTCTAACCACTCAGCCACAGCCACCTTGATGTCAAAGCAAAATGATGCCAACACTTCCAACAGATCTTATTGTACTTATTGTATTGCACTCAGTATTAACACAGACCTTAACTGGCAGTCGGATATGGAGCTTGGGGCTTGTGTGAACTCAACCCTGACTGTCGTGCACACATGTCCGGGGGGAATTCGTGAAAAATGAGACCATGGAGAATGAGATAATAGCATTGTGGAATTGGAGTGTGTGAATTTGCTTGCCAGTTGTATGAATCTGTGTAAGCAGAGTGCAGCTTGTGTGGAACATAATTGTGTCCTCCCATGTGTAAAAACTATCAATCAGGTTCACTTAACGTTGTGCTATTATGGGTAAATTAAAACTACACAGTGATCGATTGGGTATTGACCGTCATATTATTTGTTTGCATAATGAATAATCCTTTTTACTTAATTTAATTCCCAATTTATTTTGGCTATTAGGTTTTTGTTTGTCTGTCCAAAGGGAAGCATGGAGATGGGCCGACTTGATGGTTTTGAACGCATGACAGATTGCAAAATGGACACGAGTTAACTCTTCACACCTGAATTAGCACATTGTGTTGTCAGAGAGTTTGATAAGAGAGTGAACGGTTCCTCTCAGTCTGCGCTCAGTGATTTTCCATGTTCACTTGTTTACACATGCCAGAACTGCTGAAAAGTCTTTCAGGAATCAGGATGACAAATATTGCCAATCACTGACAAATAAAACGTGCTACGACAACACATGTGAATGCAGTACTCTACAGTATTGTTTTGAGGTAGGGTTCAGTGAAAATATTATTAACAATTATTTTATTGGTTGTAGGTAACTCTTTGAAAGCTATCAGTTTGGAGAAATAGAGTTTAATTGTAACTAGATACACAAGTTCATGACTAGTTTCAGCGAGGCTAAGACCAAAGTGGATTGTTGTCGTCTTAAGATAACTTCTGCTTTTTTATTTTCTAATAGGTTTATGTGAGCTGGTGCAAAGAGAATAACCTTCACATCAATGTGAAGAAGACAAAGTAGATGATTGTGGACTTCAGAAGGAACAAACACACCCACACCAAACTGAACATAAGAGGATCTGTGGTGGAAGTGGTCTCCAGCTACAAGTACTTGGGTGTACACATGAATGATAACCTCAGCTGGACCAACAACACCACCAGCCTGATCAAGAAAGGTCATCAGAGACTCTACTTCCTCAGACGGCTGAGACGAGCTGGTCTGAGCAGCCCAGTCCTCACCTCCTTCTACAGGTGTGCAGTGGAGAGCATCCTGTGCTCCAGCATCAATGTGTGGCATGGAGGCTGCACAGCTGCAGAAAGAAAAGCTTTACAAAGTGTGGTGAAGGCTGCACATAAGTAATAATAATAATATAATAATAATAATGAATTCCATTTATAATGCACTTTTCATTAATAAAAATCTCAAAGTGCTACAAAGTGTAATAAAGCAAAGATCAAAATAAAACAAGTGATAAAATCAAATAAAATCAATAATAATATCAACTAAGATCAAAGATAAAATCATGTGGATGCAGATTAGGCTTGCTTAAAAAATAAATAAAATAAAACAAGTGATAAAATCAAGTAAAATCAATAATGATATCAGCTAAGATCAAAGATAAAATCACGTGGAGGCAGAATAGGCTTGCTTAAAAAGAAAGGTCTTTATAAGTCTGTTGGAGTCAGTCTCCCCCCCTCCATCACAGACATATACACCTCGAGATGCAGGAAGAGGGCCATCTGCATCACAAAAGACCCCACTCACCCAGCACACACACGTTTTGCCCCACTCCCCTCAGGACGGAGGTTGAGGAGCATTAAGGGCCAGTTTACACGGCGCGTATTTTGAGTGTAACCGCTACTTTCTCTTTGCGACTTTGCTTATCGCCTACACGACGCTGCTGGCCCCCCTCGATGACACCGATACTTTTCTGACCCTGCTCTCAAGGTGGAAGTTTTTCGCTGACCCCCCGTTGATAATGTAAACATCTCCCGTGGAGCTTTTGTTTGAACACATGCACGCAGCACGCACGCGCAGACAGCCGGCATTTTAACAATGGCGGTGGACTGGACAGTGGACACACGCACCACTTTCTGAACTATAGCTGATGGAATATATTTTGATTCTCATATTTAATTATTCTACACCTTACCTGCATCTGTGTTGGAAGAGAGCCAGCTGCCTGGATCCAGTTGTCGCTGTTAACGAGGCAGTCGGACATTTCACGTGTCACGCTGCACTATAACATACTAAATGTGCTATATATTAACAGTTTAACAATAATAAACAGTATTTATGTTAGCGTGGGAGATATTTACATTTATCTGAGCTAAATGAAGCTATCTGGACTCGTTACGTCATGCCTAACATGCTGCATGTTGAAAATGAAGACACCAGGTTGATTTTTAATTTATTTATTTATTCAACACCACAAACTCATGTCACAAACACTGAGAATTAAATTGAACACTTTTTAAAACACGTTAATCGAACTTTAATGAACTGGACTCTCTTGTTTTCATCCCACTGGACCCACATCCGAACCGCCGGTCTGCTTCGTGGAACGACAGCTTCGACCTCGCAGGAAAAAAATAAAAATAAAACCTCAGTTGGTTGTTCTGTGATCGAACTAAACACAAGGAAACATTATTAAGAACATCGTTTACCTTGTAGCGCTGCTGTAAATCAGCTGATTCTCACGGACTAAAGTCAGACATGTTGACTCGGTTCCGGTCCAGACGTCCAGTCAGCTGGTGTGCAGCGGCCCCACTTGGTGTCAGATCTGTTGACTCTTATCCAAATTCCAGCTTTAACTTGTTGTTAACTTGTTGACAACAACTTGTAGTAGCTGAACTTTTAGCCAGAGAGGAAAACAGGCTGCCTCGTGTGCTCTGTTTGTTTACCTCAGGCAGGCAGCAGTGGCGCATGCGCAGTAGTGAAGGTTCCAAAGATCACAGCGCCATCTACAGGCCCAGCATGGTAACTACAGTAAATTCATGAGTACGGGGGGTGGGGGGAGAGAGTCGTATCCACAGAATTCGCCCATGTCAACGCAAAACTTTTCACCTAATTAACATACCCAAAAGTTGCGTTTCCCCCACACAGTGTCCGTGTAAACATGGCCTAAGTGTAGAACCACTAGACTGAGGAACAGCTTCTACCCTGAGGCTGTTAGAATCATGAATATCTAACCAGAATAATCACTGTGAAATATCACATCATGTTGCTGCTGATCTGTTTCATGTTGCTGCTGATCTGTTTCATGCTGCTGTGTTCATTTGTGCTCATCTGCTCTTACAGACTCATGTTTGTGCTGCTGTTTGGAGTAATGTTTTTCTATTATATTAATGCTTAGTGTATTTTTTGTTGATGTTTTTCTTAGTTCATATTTTAGATGTTATTAATGTTCTTCTTTTACATTTTGTTGTTGGATGTAACTGGGACCCTGTGTACATAATCTCGTTTCATCACATGTACCACATGTGGTGCGAATGACAATAAAGATTATCTGACTCTCTCTGACTCTGAATTTTCTTTAATAAACCTTTTAATATCTGTATATTTCACAATACACTGTTATTCCAGCAGCTATGTGATGTTCTTAAGAGCTTTGAGTTTTACCGAATTTGCAATGGCTAGCTCATTTGCTTTCACTATTTGTGCTCGCTAATAACCACAAATTTCTACATGCGTAGCAGTGTAAAGTAAAATTCATGGCAATGTAAAGGTGTACAATATAGTATACAGTATGTGAAAGCAGTTCTGTATTTTAGGATACTAGAGTTGTTTTCAGACAGCAACAATACCTACAAAACAGTCAGTCCCACTCAAATTAGTAATTAGCTTGTAAACACAATCAGATTCAAACTAGTTCATTAATTCATGGGCGGCAGTGGCACAGTGGTAATGGCAGTCAACCCCCAATCGGAAGGTCGGAGGTTCGAGTCCCGCATCCGCCCACCATGTGTCGTTGTGTCCTTGGGCAAGACACTTAACCCCGAGTTGCTCCCGGAAGGTCTGGATAGCGCCCTACAAGGCAGGCTACCACTAACGGTGTATGAATGTGTGTATGAATGGGTAGATGGCTCGTATTGTAAAGCACTTTGGGGCTCCTCAGAGGGGGCTGGAAGGCGCTATATAAATAAGCTCCATTTACCATTTACCATTCATTCAACCTTTATTTAGTCAGGTAAATCTTTTGAACCTCATGGGCTCATTCTATAAATAGATGTAGTTTAAAAAAAATATATGTACAGTATGACATATTTATGGGTGTACTGTAGCATGTAGAAATACTTTCCTGACCATGACCTCTAAACCCGAAGTTTTTTGTCAGAACCACCCTGAACTGGTTTCTTTAAAGTTCCTTTGAACCCGAGTAATGTCTGTTTTCTGCACATGTACTGTCTAAGAATGAATAATCAGCTATAGGAGTGTTTCCCTTAGGTCATTTGCCTTGGGAGTGCTCTAATCTCTTCTGGGATTTTGTCAACATGGGGTGGGGGTTGGTGTCAGTAGATGAGAGGCAGAGCTAGTTAGCTTAGCTTAGTGCATTGATGATGTAACTAACCTCAAGACCATCACTGTTCGGGCTAATCAGAAGCCATGGCTGACAGCTGAGGTTTACAGACTCCTGAGAGCCAGGAATGCTGCCTTCAAAGCGGGAGATCAGGTGGGCCTGAGGGCAGCCAGAAAGAACCTGGATTGGGGCATCAGAAAGGCCAAGAAGCAGTATTCCAGGAAAATAGCTCACCGTTTCAAGGACAGCAAGGATACACGCAGTCTGTGGCAGGGAATACAGACCATCACAAACTACAAACCACCCCCCCAGACCTGTGACAGCTCAACCTCTACGCTGAATGAACTGAATGAGTTCTTTGCTCGGTTTGAGGCAAGTAACAGCACACCTGCACATAAACTCCCCCCCTCTCCTGATGGCCAGGTGCTGGCGCTGTCCTCAGACAGCGTAAGGCGATCATTCATCAAGATTAACGCCCGGAAGGCCTCTGGTCCTGACAACATACCTGGTCGTGTGCTGAAGGACTGTGCAGGGGAACTCGCAACGGTCTTCACGGACATCTTTAACATCTCACTGAGCCAGGCCATCGTCCCCACCTGTTTCAAAGCCACCACCATCATCCCTGTCCCAAAGAAGGCAACGCCCGCATGCCTCAATGACTATCGCCCAGTAGCACTCACCCCCATCCTGATGAAGTGCTTTGAACGGCTAGTCATGAAAAGCATCACATCTGTCCTCCCTGCCTCCCTGGATCCCTTCCAATTTGCATACCGACCTAATCGCTCAACCGACGATGCCATCTCCTCTGCCCTCCACACAGCTCTCACACATCTGGACACGAAGGACTCTTATGTTAGAATGCTGTTCATCGACTTCAGCTCGGCATTCAACACCATCATCCCCCAACAGCTCAAGATGGTGTAGTGGTTAGGGCGTTTGACTTGGGACCCGAAGGACGCGGGTTCGCGTCCCGGCCACTACACATCTTGGGGTGTCTATGAGTGCACACCTATTTCTCCAGCTCCCCGAGCGCCTTCTATGGCTGCTCACTGCACCACCTGGTAGGTGGTTGGGTTAAATGCAGAGACGAATTTCGTCTGTGTATGGGAAACATACGCAGATGACAAGATTAGACAATTATTATTATTATTATTATTATCCATAAACTGGACAGTCTGGGGCTGAACACCTCAATGTGTAACTGGCTGCTAGACTTCCTGACCGGGAGACCACAGACAGTACGGATCGGGAGTAACACATCTAGCACCATCACATTGAACACAGGGGCCCCACAAGGATGTGTGCTGAGCCCCCTTCTATTCACCCTGCTAACACACGACTGCACACCATCGTACAGCTCCAACCACTTCATCAAGTTTGCGGACGACACAACAGTGGTAGGTCTCATCAGCAACAACGATGAGACGGACTACAGGAATGAGGTGAGCCGCTTGGCCTTGTCAGAGAGTCAGAGTCAGAGAGTCTTTATTGTCATTTGCACCGCATGTGGTACATGTGATGAAAACGAGATTATGTACACGGGGTCCCAGTTACATCCAACAACAAATGCAAGAGAAAAACAGTAATAACATCTAGAACTAACTAAGAAAAACATCAACTAGTAATACACTAAGCTTAATATAGTGGGAATAAACAGCAGCACGAACATGAGTTTGTATGAGCAGATGATCACAGATGAACACAGATGAACACAGCGACAAGAAAACAGATCAGCATCAGTATGATGTGATATTTTGCAGTGTTTATATTTTTTATTTTTATTTATTCATGAGTCTAACAGCCTCAGGGTAGAAGCTGTTCCTCAGTCTAGTGGTTCTACACTTGATGCTCCTCAACCTCCGTCCTGAGGGGAGTGGGGCAAAGAGTGAGTGTGCTGGATGAGTGAGGTCTTTCATGATGCAGGTCGCTCTTTTTCTGCATCTGGAGGTGTAAATGTCTGTGATTGTGGGGAGACTGACTCCAACAGACTTCTGTGCAGCCTTCACCACTCTCTGCAGAGCTTTCCTCTCTTCAACTGTGCAGCCTCCATGCCACACGTTGATGCTGGAGCACAGGACACTCTCCACTGCACACCTGTAGAACGAGGTGAGAACTGGGCTGCTCAGACCAGCACGTCTCAGCCGTCTGAGGAAGTAGAGTCTCTGATGACCTTTCTTGATCAGGCTGGTGGTGTTGTTGCTCCAGCTGAGGTTATCATTCATGTGTACACCCAAGTATTTGTAGCTGGAGACCACTTCCACTGCAGACCCACCTATTTTCAGTGGGGCGTGGGTGTGTTTGTTCCTTCTGAAGTCCACAATCATCTCCTTTGTCTTCTTCACATTCATGTGAAGATTATTCTCTTTGCACCAGCTCTCCAGGTGTTCCACCTCCTGTCTGTAGCTGGACTCATCATTGTTTGTGATGCATCCCACCACCGCTGTATCATCTGCAAACTTAACAATATGACAGCCTGGAAGTGTGGCTGTACAATCATATGTGAGCAGAGTGAACAGAAGGGGGCTCAGCACACATCCCTGAGGAGAGCCAGTGCTGAGGGTTATGGTGGAGGAGGAGAAGTTGTGGATCTTCACGGACTGTGGTCTGTCTGTTAAGAAGTCTAGTACCCAGTTACAAATAGAGGGGCTTAGTCCAAGTGTAGATAGTTTGTCTATCAGAGTTTGGGGGATCATGGTGTTGAAGGCAGATGTGAAGTCCACAAAGAGCAGACGCACGTATGAGTCCTTCTGATCCAGGTGGGTGAGAGCAGTGTGGACCACGGAAGAAATGGCGTCCTCTGTTGATCGGTTCTCACGGTATGCGTATTGATGAGGGTCCTCATTGATGTTGACGGTTGCCTTGATGTGGGACATGACCAGTTTCTCAAAACATTTAGCGACTATCGGGGTGAGGGCCACCGGTCTATAGTCATTCAGACCAGTCACTGTGGAGCTCTTTGGGACTGGGATGATGGTCGCGGTCTTCAGGCAGGTGGGAACTGACTCCAGTGCAAGTGAGGTGGTGAAGATGTCAGCCAGCACCTCACAGAGCTGGTCCGCACATTCCTTCAGAACTTTCCCTGGGATGTTGTCTGGTCCGGTTGCTTTATGAGGATTAATCTTTCTGAGACTGCCTCTCACTTCTGCTGCGGACACCCTGAGATGCTCTTCATCTGGTGATGAGGTGAGTCTGGTGCTAGCTGGTCTGTTTGGATCATCAAAACGTGCATAAAACTTATTGAGGGCATCAGGCAGAGATGGGTCCCTGGGGCATTGTTTGTTTTTGCCTTTGTAATCTGTTATGCATTTAATACCCTTCCACATGCTCCGTGGGTCTTGTGAGGTGAACTGTCCCTCGATCCTCTGTGCATACGTGGCCTTGGCCTTCTTAATGCCATCCTTCAGTTCATTCCTGCACTTTCTCAGCTCCACTTTATCTCCTGACTTGAATGCAGTGTCCCTGGCTGCTAGCAAGGCGTGAACTTCTTTATTTAACCAGGGTTTCCGGTTCGGGTAGGATTTCACATATTTTTTTATAGATACATTTTCAGAGCATGTACTGATGTAACCCAGGACTGAGGAAGCGTACAGTTCCATGTCCACTGAACTTCCATCAGTGGCTGCTTCTCTGAAAACAGACCAGTTTGTCCTCTCAAAACAGTCTCTCAACATGGGGGAACTATCTTGGGGCCAGATTGTTATTTCTCTTTGTTCCGGCTTGGACCGCCTGAGTGGGGGGAGTTCTCTTGGGGCCAGGATCAGAGACTCGTGATCGGAAGATCCAAGCGGTGGGCGTGTCTTCGCCGTGTATGCCCCCTTTACATTTGTGAAGACTTGGTCGAGCGTTTTATCTCCTCTCGTAGCTGTGAAGACGTTCTTATTGAAGGCTGGGAGGGAGACTTGAAGATCAACGTGATTGACGTCCCCGCAAACAATGAAAAGCCCCTCAGGATATTTACACTGCAGCGAGGTGAGTAAGTCATGAATTTCTCCCTGGGCGTCATTAGCATTAGCATCGGGTGCTATGTAAATAGCTGTTATTAAAATCACAGCATGGTCGCGCGGAAGATAATGCGGCCTACATCTAACTGTGATTAACTCGACGGCGGCTGAACAAAGCCTTTTAATCACGGAACAGTTCGTGCACCAATCTTTGTGTACGTAAATACAGACACCGCCGCCTCGCGTTTTCCCTGTAGTCTCGGTGCACCGGTCTGTTCTGAAAAAGAGCCGATTATCCAGCTCGTAAACAGAGTCTGGAGTGTCCTCCGAGATCCAAGTTTCCGTAAGACAAAGCACGGAACATCTTCTCATCTCCTCCGACGTGGTTACTCTCAAACGAAGTAGATCCATCTTGTTGTCGAGCGAGCGCACGTTAGACAGAAAAAGAGCCGGCATCGGGGGTCTACCGGTTTTAGTGTCTACCCGCAGTCTCGTCATAATTCCTGCACGGCAACCTCTCTTCTTTCCACGAGAGCACCGCTTCCTTTTGTGGTGCGGATACAACAATCTCACTCTCAACGTGGAGAAGACAAAGGAGATTGTCGTGGACTTCAGGAAGAGGGATGCACAACATGCCCCTCTGACCATCAACAGCACCGCAGTGGAGAGAGTGGACAGCACCAAGTTCCTGGGAGTGCACGTCTCGAAGGACCTGTCCTGGAGCAGGAACACTGCAGCACTGGCCAAGAAGGCTCACCAGCGCCTCTACTTTCTCCGCAAGCTGAAAAGGGCTGGAGCTTCAACCCCCATCATGTGCACCTTCTACAGGGGTGCCATAGAAAGTGTCCTGACCAGCTGCATCACGGTGTGGTTTGGTGCATGTACTACATCATGCCGCAAGAGCCTCCAGCGCATCGTGAGAACAGCTGAGAAGATCATCGGCACCTCCTTGCCCTCACTGCAGGACTTACACAGCAACCGCCTCACTCGGAAAGCCCTCTGCATATCAGGTGATCCCACACACCCACTACACAGCCGCTTTAGACTGCTGCCATCAGGGAGGAGACTGAGGAGTCTCCAGGCTCGAACCAGCAGACTGAGAGACAGCTCTGTTCATCAGGCAGTCAGAATGCTAAACACTCTGCCTGCTCTGCCTCCCCTCCCATTTGAACTGCCTTAACACAAAAAACTTTCTCACACATTACCACTCAACACAAAGTTTTTAACACTGGACCCTGTGTCATCAAACGGGTTATTCACTAAACTCTCGGTCATGTGCTCATTCAGTTTGCACTACTTCTCATATTTGCACTAATGTTTGTATTACATTACTGCCTATAGTCATACTACTGTTTACATTCACTGTTTACATTTATTAATACGGTTTACATTTATTACTACTGTTTTACATTTATTACTACTGTTTACATTTACACTACTTTTATATCTACACTACTGCTGATACATATACAGTATTCTCTGACTAGCCTTATCTAAGGATGCCAAATGTGCCTTATGTGCCTTACTGCATATGCCACTTTGCCTCTATACCAACATCAACTACCTCATACATATACTGTGTACATTAACTCATATGCTGCTGTGCCACTCTTTGCAAATGTCAATGCTAGAACCTTCAGTTTATTTTATAGATATACTTTTTATACTTTTTATACTACTATGAAAAAACTCAGGACAGTATTACACTTTTATTATTTCATTTTATGCTTATGTTCATTAAATGTTTAGTGTTTTAGTGTTGGTGTAAATTTTCATACTTTTATACTACTATGAAAAAACTCAGGACAGTGTTACACTTTTACTATTTTATGCTTATGTTTATTAAATGTTTTAGTGTTTAGTGTTTAGATGGTTACTGTTGCACCGAGGGACTGAGAGAAACGCAATTTCAATCCTGTGTATGTCCTGTACATATTGCAGATCTGACAATAAAGTTGACTTTGACTTTGAAGAGAGGCAGAGCTAGTTAGCTTAGTGCTGTGTTAGCTTAGTACTTTGTTGGCTTAGTGCTATGTTAGCTTAGCGCTATGTTAGTGTCAGTATTTGTCAATGGGGGAGTGGTGTTGGGGTGTTAAGCAAAGTGCTACGTTAGTGCTGGCATTTGTAAAAAGGTGGGGTTATTGGGTGTATATTGGAGTGCTATACAGTATTTGTATTGCACATAGTTTGGAGTCTGGCCTGAGCTGCTAATCTCCGCTCCACATCCAGAAGTGGCGTAGCACAGTGGGGGGTAGGTAATTTTATAGACAAGGTGCTCAGTTTTGTTGACAGGGCAGGGCGTTCTCCTTGGATAATGGTAAGGGAAACAATGGCTAGGTATTTAGCAGTACTTGTAAACTTTTTTGAGAAAAAAAAAGATTTGTAAATTAAGTTGGTTTATTTAATTATAACATGTTTAAAACATGACTAATTATTGTTTACAGTTATTTTTAAATCACTGCAATGTTCTGATATGTTTTTATGTTTTGTAAACTAAACTAGTGCCCCAATTTTATTGACAGCAATTAAGTGTACTAAAGTGGGAACAGCCTCAATCCCCCTCCCTACATGTTTCATAAGCCCGAGATACACTCATGCGTCCTCAGGTACGCCACTCTACGCGCGCATTTTGTGCGCATGTGTTTTGCTGATATGCTTCAGCATATGTCAGAAACTATACGCTCGCGTTCTCCTTGTTGTAATATGAGCAGCTGCACACGGAGGGGACTCAACTGAGCTCGCTGATTGGTTACTTGCTGACACGCCTACTGAAATGATTGACAGCCAGCTCATGTAGCGCCTTGAAGACCGCGGCGGTGTTCATGCGGTGTTTCTACTATATATGTTGTAAAAAGTTCTCTCAGAAATAAAAATAATAACAGGGAGTGCTTTTCCTGCAGCACACAGCCCACCAGGGATATTTAAAACATCGCCGCACCCAGGTAGGACCTGAATTCATTCATTTCAATCATCGAGTGAACGGAGGAAGAAGCGGTTACTTGACTTTAGGCAAAAAAACAAAAGAAAAGGCCCGATCAGCGATAAAGAAGGGGAATTTATTTAATTTGTGTAACATACAAAACAGTCCGGCGCCGGGGAAGTTTATGTTCAGACACCGCGCATCGCGTATGCGTAGTAAAAAAAAACTTTTGCGCGTACGTGCCCTGAGGGGCTACGCGGGGCTACACTTTTGCCACAGCGTACGTACGCTGCATATAGGCGTATCGTGAGGACGCTCGAGTGTATCTCGGGCTATAGGCGTTCTACAAAAACACATTGAAAGGATCAGAATTATTGCTTTAATTATTGTCACCCACCATAAATTACTTCAACTTTTTGTTACTGCCCTCTTACATCTTTTCAATCAATCAATCAATCAATCACCTTTATTTAACCAGGTAGAGCCCGTTGACATCGAGATCTCTTTTACAAGGGTGACCTGGTCAAGTGGTCAGCAGCACACGTCACATTGGCAATAGGCATTTGCACTTATCAAAAAGAAAATAAAGAAAACTACAATCACAGTAAACAGATGTTGACAGTTCAAAACCAACAGGATATGACAGATTTCTATATACATACATTTTCATTTACATATACATTTTCTCGTTATTATTTTTTTTCAATTTCATACACAACCAATTGTTCATATTGGAATTTTTAATTTAACTGACCACACAAACATTGTCAGAATCCCACCAAGAGCCAAGTAACAACAAGTCATCTGGCCTCAATTTCATAAAGCTTTTTTTCACTTTTAAGAATTATTTTAACTTCATTGTGGCACAGTTGGTAGAGCTGCTGCCTCTCAGCAAAAAGGTCGCCAGATTAAACCTCGGCCGGGGGGTAAAGATAATGAATGGATGGATCATTACAAAGAGCTTCTCGTTTGTGTTTGTTAAGAACAAAGACGATCTTGAGTAAAAGTGTCCATTCCTGAGTGTGAGTGTGCATACATGTTTTTTTTTCTTTGTTTCATTGAGGGGTGGGATGTTTGTGTCCATGTCAGAGGCTCAGACTGTTCAAGAGAAGCTGAGTGAAGCAGGCACTTAATCTCCACCTGCGTTCATGCTGTGCACCTGCCTATAAGTGCTTCCTTGTTTCTCATTAAGACTCAGAGTGAAAGGAATTAGTGACACTGAATTCATTCATTCATTCAACCTTTATTTAGTCAGGTAAATCTTTTGAACCTCAAGGGCTCATTTACGAAAGCGACCTGCTAAAACTAAAGAACAATGAACAGCAGTGGTATAATTTCCTTAAACAATAAACAATAAACAAACAAACAATAAACAATAGAAAACAAAAGAGAGAAGAAAAAAAAAACAAAAGAAAGTTTTTTTTTTTTTTACAAAGTATCAAAAAACTAGCAAAACATTATAAGGTAGACGTATAAAATCAAAGACAGGAACAGATCTGCATTGGTTTTTGCCAGGATTCCAACAGATTCTGAAAACCATTTAGAGAAGTCAAGGTCGAGAGCTTCAGATCTTTTTGTAAGATATTCCATGAAGCAGGAGCGGAGTAGGAGAAGGCCCTTTTTCCAAGTTCAGTCCTCACTGACGGAACACTGCAGGTAATCATGTCCTGAGAGCGCACACTGTAGCTGCACTCACGCAAAGACATGTAGGAGGAGATGTATGAGGGCAGCAGACCAAGAAGTGATTTAAAGATGAAAATGTACCAGTGGAAGAGTCTGCGTGAGGTTAATGATGTCCAGTTAACCAGTGAATACAGGGTGCAGTGGTGGGTACGATAATCACAACCAGTTATGAATCTTAGTGCACCATGATAGACAACATCCAACATCCGCAGGGTGCTTGTAGGAGCATTCATGTAGAGAATGTCACCGTAATCAATGGAGGGAAGGAAAGTCACAGACACAAGGCGTTTCCTGACATTCAGTGATAGACATGATCTGTTTCTGAAAAAGAAACCCAGTTTAACTTTCAGTTTCTTCACTAGGTTTTCCACGTGGAGTTTAAAAGAGAGATGTGAATCAATCAGGATACCCAGATATTTATAGGAATCAACAAACTCAATAGGGACACCATTTGAAGAAAAAATCAGAGGAGGATCTGCTGGAACCGCCTTCCTATTTGAAAAAAACATCCCTTTTGTTTTATCAGCATTTAGGACAAGTTTGAGACGGAACAAATCTGACTGGATGATGTCAAAAGCAGATTGCAGTAACAGGAAAGCCTTAGCAACTGTTTTAGCTCGGCAGTAAACAACTGTATCATCAGCATAGAAATGTAAGGATGCATCAGGGATGCAGTGACCTACATTAGCTATGTAGATTGTAAAGAGAGTGGGTCCTAAAACTGAGCCTTGTGGTACA
>JBBPBX010063121.1:0-10615 GCA_038048925.1 Garcialebias charrua
AGCAACATGAAACAGATCAGCAGCAACATGAAACAGATCAGCAGCAACATGAAACAGATCAGCAGCAACATGAAACAGATCAGCAGCAACATGAAACAGATCAGCAGCAACATGAAACAGATCAGCAGCAACATGAAACAGATCAGCAGCAACATGAAACAGATCAGCAGCAACATGAAACAGATCAGCAGCAACATGAAACAGATCAGCAGCAACATGAAACAGATCAGCAGCAACATGAAACAGATCAGCAGCAACATGAAACAGATCAGCAGCAACATGAAACAGATCAGCAGCAACATGAAACAGATCAGCAGCAACATGAAACAGATCAGCAGCAACATGAAACAGATCAGCAGCAACATGAAACAGATCAGCAGCAACATGAAACAGATCAGCAGCAACATGAAACAGATCAGCAGCAACATGAAACAGATCAGCAGCAACATGAAACAGATCAGCAGCAACATGAAACAGATCAGCAGCAACATGAAACAGATCAGCAGCAACATGAAACAGATCAGCAGCAACATGAAACAGATCAGCAGCAACATGAAACAGATCAGCAGCAACATGAAACAGATCAGCAGCAACATGAAACAGATCAGCAGCAACATGAAACAGATCAGCAGCAACATGAAACAGATCAGCAGCAACATGAAACAGATCAGCAGCAACATGAAACAGATCAGCAGCAACATGAAACAGATCAGCAGCAACATGAAACAGATCAGCAGCAACATGAAACAGATCAGCAGCAACATGAAACAGATCAGCAGCAACATGAAACAGATCAGCAGCAACATGAAACAGATCAGCAGCAACATGAAACAGATCAGCAGCAACATGAAACAGATCAGCAGCAACATGAAACAGATCAGCAGCAACATGAAACAGATCAGCAGCAACATGAAACAGATCAGCAGCAACATGAAACAGATCAGCAGCAACATGAAACAGATCAGCAGCAACATGAAACAGATCAGCAGCAACATGAAACAGATCAGCAGCAACATGAAACAGATCAGCAGCAACATGAAACAGATCAGCAGCAACATGAAACAGATCAGCAGCAACATGAAACAGATCAGCAGCAACATGAAACAGATCAGCAGCAACATGAAACAGATCAGCAGCAACATGAAACAGATCAGCAGCAACATGAAACAGATCAGCAGCAACATGAAACAGATCAGCAGCAACATGAAACAGATCAGCAGCAACATGAAACAGATCAGCAGCAACATGAAACAGATCAGCAGCAACATGAAACAGATCAGCAGCAACATGAAACAGATCAGCAGCAACATGAAACAGATCAGCAGCAACATGAAACAGATCAGCAGCAACATGAAACAGATCAGCAGCAACATGAAACAGATCAGCAGCAACATGAAACAGATCAGCAGCAACATGAAACAGATCAGCAGCAACATGAAACAGATCAGCAGCAACATGAAACAGATCAGCAGCAACATGAAACAGATCAGCAGCAACATGAAACAGATCAGCAGCAACATGAAACAGATCAGCAGCAACATGAAACAGATCAGCAGCAACATGAAACAGATCAGCAGCAACATGAAACAGATCAGCAGCAACATGAAACAGATCAGCAGCAACATGAAACAGATCAGCAGCAACATGAAACAGATCAGCAGCAACATGAAACAGATCAGCAGCAACATGAAACAGATCAGCAGCAACATGAAACAGATCAGCAGCAACATGAAACAGATCAGCAGCAACATGAAACAGATCAGCAGCAACATGAAACAGATCAGCAGCAACATGAAACAGATCAGCAGCAACATGAAACAGATCAGCAGCAACATGAAACAGATCAGCAGCAACATGAAACAGATCAGCAGCAACATGAAACAGATCAGCAGCAACATGAAACAGATCAGCAGCAACATGAAACAGATCAGCAGCAACATGAAACAGATCAGCAGCAACATGAAACAGATCAGCAGCAACATGAAACAGATCAGCAGCAACATGAAACAGATCAGCAGCAACATGAAACAGATCAGCAGCAACATGAAACAGATCAGCAGCAACATGAAACAGATCAGCAGCAACATGAAACAGATCAGCAGCAACATGAAACAGATCAGCAGCAACATGAAACAGATCAGCAGCAACATGAAACAGATCAGCAGCAACATGAAACAGATCAGCAGCAACATGAAACAGATCAGCAGCAACATGAAACAGATCAGCAGCAACATGAAACAGATCAGCAGCAACATGAAACAGATCAGCAGCAACATGAAACAGATCAGCAGCAACATGAAACAGATCAGCAGCAACATGAAACAGATCAGCAGCAACATGAAACAGATCAGCAGCAACATGAAACAGATCAGCAGCAACATGAAACAGATCAGCAGCAACATGAAACAGATCAGCAGCAACATGAAACAGATCAGCAGCAACATGAAACAGATCAGCAGCAACATGAAACAGATCAGCAGCAACATGAAACAGATCAGCAGCAACATGAAACAGATCAGCAGCAACATGAAACAGATCAGCAGCAACATGAAACAGATCAGCAGCAACATGAAACAGATCAGCAGCAACATGAAACAGATCAGCAGCAACATGAAACAGATCAGCAGCAACATGAAACAGATCAGCAGCAACATGAAACAGATCAGCAGCAACATGAAACAGATCAGCAGCAACATGAAACAGATCAGCAGCAACATGAAACAGATCAGCAGCAACATGAAACAGATCAGCAGCAACATGAAACAGATCAGCAGCAACATGAAACAGATCAGCAGCAACATGAAACAGATCAGCAGCAACATGAAACAGATCAGCAGCAACATGAAACAGATCAGCAGCAACATGAAACAGATCAGCAGCAACATGAAACAGATCAGCAGCAACATGAAACAGATCAGCAGCAACATGAAACAGATCAGCAGCAACATGAAACAGATCAGCAGCAACATGAAACAGATCAGCAGCAACATGAAACAGATCAGCAGCAACATGAAACAGATCAGCAGCAACATGAAACAGATCAGCAGCAACATGAAACAGATCAGCAGCAACATGAAACAGATCAGCAGCAACATGAAACAGATCAGCAGCAACATGAAACAGATCAGCAGCAACATGAAACAGATCAGCAGCAACATGAAACAGATCAGCAGCAACATGAAACAGATCAGCAGCAACATGAAACAGATCAGCAGCAACATGAAACAGATCAGCAGCAACATGAAACAGATCAGCAGCAACATGAAACAGATCAGCAGCAACATGAAACAGATCAGCAGCAACATGAAACAGATCAGCAGCAACATGAAACAGATCAGCAGCAACATGAAACAGATCAGCAGCAACATGAAACAGATCAGCAGCAACATGAAACAGATCAGCAGCAACATGAAACAGATCAGCAGCAACATGAAACAGATCAGCAGCAACATGAAACAGATCAGCAGCAACATGAAACAGATCAGCAGCAACATGAAACAGATCAGCAGCAACATGAAACAGATCAGCAGCAACATGAAACAGATCAGCAGCAACATGAAACAGATCAGCAGCAACATGAAACAGATCAGCAGCAACATGAAACAGATCAGCAGCAACATGAAACAGATCAGCAGCAACATGAAACAGATCAGCAGCAACATGAAACAGATCAGCAGCAACATGAAACAGATCAGCAGCAACATGAAACAGATCAGCAGCAACATGAAACAGATCAGCAGCAACATGAAACAGATCAGCAGCAACATGAAACAGATCAGCAGCAACATGAAACAGATCAGCAGCAACATGAAACAGATCAGCAGCAACATGAAACAGATCAGCAGCAACATGAAACAGATCAGCAGCAACATGAAACAGATCAGCAGCAACATGAAACAGATCAGCAGCAACATGAAACAGATCAGCAGCAACATGAAACAGATCAGCAGCAACATGAAACAGATCAGCAGCAACATGAAACAGATCAGCAGCAACATGAAACAGATCAGCAGCAACATGAAACAGATCAGCAGCAACATGAAACAGATCAGCAGCAACATGAAACAGATCAGCAGCAACATGAAACAGATCAGCAGCAACATGAAACAGATCAGCAGCAACATGAAACAGATCAGCAGCAACATGAAACAGATCAGCAGCAACATGAAACAGATCAGCAGCAACATGAAACAGATCAGCAGCAACATGAAACAGATCAGCAGCAACATGAAACAGATCAGCAGCAACATGAAACAGATCAGCAGCAACATGAAACAGATCAGCAGCAACATGAAACAGATCAGCAGCAACATGAAACAGATCAGCAGCAACATGAAACAGATCAGCAGCAACATGAAACAGATCAGCAGCAACATGAAACAGATCAGCAGCAACATGAAACAGATCAGCAGCAACATGAAACAGATCAGCAGCAACATGAAACAGATCAGCAGCAACATGAAACAGATCAGCAGCAACATGAAACAGATCAGCAGCAACATGAAACAGATCAGCAGCAACATGAAACAGATCAGCAGCAACATGAAACAGATCAGCAGCAACATGAAACAGATCAGCAGCAACATGAAACAGATCAGCAGCAACATGAAACAGATCAGCAGCAACATGAAACAGATCAGCAGCAACATGAAACAGATCAGCAGCAACATGAAACAGATCAGCAGCAACATGAAACAGATCAGCAGCAACATGAAACAGATCAGCAGCAACATGAAACAGATCAGCAGCAACATGAAACAGATCAGCAGCAACATGAAACAGATCAGCAGCAACATGAAACAGATCAGCAGCAACATGAAACAGATCAGCAGCAACATGAAACAGATCAGCAGCAACATGAAACAGATCAGCAGCAACATGAAACAGATCAGCAGCAACATGAAACAGATCAGCAGCAACATGAAACAGATCAGCAGCAACATGAAACAGATCAGCAGCAACATGAAACAGATCAGCAGCAACATGAAACAGATCAGCAGCAACATGAAACAGATCAGCAGCAACATGAAACAGATCAGCAGCAACATGAAACAGATCAGCAGCAACATGAAACAGATCAGCAGCAACATGAAACAGATCAGCAGCAACATGAAACAGATCAGCAGCAACATGAAACAGATCAGCAGCAACATGAAACAGATCAGCAGCAACATGAAACAGATCAGCAGCAACATGAAACAGATCAGCAGCAACATGAAACAGATCAGCAGCAACATGAAACAGATCAGCAGCAACATGAAACAGATCAGCAGCAACATGAAACAGATCAGCAGCAACATGAAACAGATCAGCAGCAACATGAAACAGATCAGCAGCAACATGAAACAGATCAGCAGCAACATGAAACAGATCAGCAGCAACATGAAACAGATCAGCAGCAACATGAAACAGATCAGCAGCAACATGAAACAGATCAGCAGCAACATGAAACAGATCAGCAGCAACATGAAACAGATCAGCAGCAACATGAAACAGATCAGCAGCAACATGAAACAGATCAGCAGCAACATGAAACAGATCAGCAGCAACATGATGTGAATTTTCACAGTGATTATTCGGGATTCATGAGTCTTAACAGCCTCAGGGTAGAAGCTGTTCCTCAGTCTAGTGGTTCTACATTTAATGCTCCTTAACCTCCTTCCTGAGGGGAGCGGGGCAAAAGCTGTCAGCAAAATAAAAAAAATATTTGAAAAAACTGAGACGACAAAGTCCTGTTCAAGTATAACCAATGCATTTACAGCCAATTTGGCAAATTAATACTATACCTTCAGAGGTGGAAAGAGTACTGAAAATTTGTACTCAAGTACAAGTACTGTTACACTGCTTAAATTATACTCAGTTACGAGTAAAAGTACTGGTGTTATAAAAATACTTAAGTAAAAATACAAAGTACTCTTTTCAAAAACTACTCATAATATTAATTACTTTTTAACCACTTGATGTTTTATTGTGTTGTCAATAGAAGTAATTCAGTTTGATTTACTGTATATAACAGCTACATTCAAAACACGTTTCTCAGACGCTCTGACGCTCCGTCTTTTAGTACCAGACAAACGGATGGCAGTGACAATATCTAATATATCTGCATACTTAGCCAAACCAATAACCCGCACATACAAAACAATAAAAAAGCAATATCATACAGGTAGCTGTAAAACCTTGTACTGTATATCACATCATGTTTTTGAGATTAGATAAAGTCTTGTAAGGTGCCATCACCGTAGAGATCAAACAAAGTTTGCATCTGGACACTGTCTCCTTTTCACTCTCTGTTCATGAAACATTCCTCTAGGTACGGCCACGGTCACTCGTCTTCAGCCTTTACCTCCTCATTTTCTCTGTTGACAGTGTTGTTTTCTGTCTCCATTTTGGCTTTTTCTCCAAACCTTCGGGCCATAAATGTCTCTACTCTACGCAGTTGTCCTTTGCTTACGTCATAGGTGACTGACGTGTTCGGGATCCGAGAGCCTTATTGGCTACAAAGAAGCAGATGAACGGTTTGAATATTAATTTAAATTGCAGCCATACTCAGTAGCAACTTCTGATTTTAAAAGTAGCATGGTCTAAATTGTACTTAAGTATGAGTAAAATTACACACTTGAAAGAAATACTCATAAAAGTACAAGTACCCAAAAATCTACTTACTTACAGTAATGTGAGTATTTGTAATTCATTACTTCCACCCCATGTACCTTTAATTAATGGCCTGTACTTGAATAAGATGGATCCCATGCCCAGGAATAATTTTGGTTGAAAAAAAAAATATATTCCGTAAAACAGAAATTTCTGATAATATTTTTAAATGATTTGTAGCAACATAATGTGCTGTGATAGGTCAAACTAGTTTCACTTTACTACACCATATACAAAGCTGAATGTATCCACTGTGTGTCAGAGAATATATTTAAGAGGTAAAATACTAAGAACGATGCTGGGGGAACACAGCTTCTGGTCACTATCACATTTTTATGTCACCCCTGAATAAAATGTATCCTCCTTGTTTAAAGTAAATGGTGACACATTTGATGGATCAACATAATATTTGATGACACAATTAAAGTTTTCTATTTTATGTGTAATTTCTCTCCAAACCCAAGAAAACAGATGACAAAATGGATGTTAAGATAATCGGAGAATGTTTTGAGCAACATAATTATTCCAAAAGCACGAGTGCAACCAGCGTATAGAAGCACACATATAACTGATTATTAACAGGAGAGCAGCACCTCCAAATTTAAGCCAACATTTAAATAGAAGCAGCAGAAACGTGGTGCTTCTGTCACTGTCCTTTTCCTTCTCCTTGCTGTTTGTACAGCTTACTGTGAGGTTTGTGAGCAACATTAAAGGTTCAGTATGTAATTTCTGGAACACGCTGGAACTTAGGAAAATTTTGAACAGAGACACGTTTCTGGTCCCTCCCCCTCAGAGCCATATATGGCTCTGTTACCCCTTGCTCTGCTGAAATTCAAATTCAAGCTCTGTTTTTATTGGCTGGTTACAAACTCTGTTTTTATTGGCTGGTTAACGGCGGGTCACTGTGGCTTTTTATAAATGCTTTTAGAGAAGCAAGGGGACAATAGTTTTTTTCAGAGGTATGTCAGGAGGTAGTGACAGAGTGAAGAAATGTGTTAAAAATATATTGTTAGAAAAGTTACATACAGCTCCTTTAAGTGTTAATGGTCAAAGAATGTTGTTACTGTTAGAATCCACGTGTCGTTTATCACTTTAAAAAAAAAACAATTTTACTCAATGAGCGCTCCCTCCTCAGATGGACTAACCATGTAGCTGCATTAGTGAACATTTTCAGCAGACAGGCCCGGGGCTTAATTTGTAAACCAATTGATGCCGGAACACAAATAGCAGGCAGTTCGTGGGTCCTCCTCCAGAAATTTTGGAATAAAAGAGATGCCTTTCCTGCATTTTGAACATCTGTAAACATGTGATTAAACTGATTAAAAATAGGTCTCTCTTGTAAATGCGTCTTTGAGGCTCAACGAGACCAACAACCTGTAAAAATAAAGGTTGAATTGAAATTACTATTTTAGAGAGCAGTGAATAGAGCAGCTCCATTTCTGTCAAGTGTCCTAACCAAGCATAGTGCGGCTGGAACATCGTTGTATTTTTAGTAAATAATCAAAATTAAAATGAACGATGACTTTGGACTTTTATGGGCAGATATATGAATTGCCAGATCCGAGCAATTAAAATGAGAGAGTTCCCGGATCTTGTTCCGGCAGGATCCAGCTCAAATTAACCACTGGGCAGGCCAATTCAGTCTTCTGAGAGCAGGCTGTAAATAAACCAGTAGTTTTTTTTTTAAATTCCTGGAGTGATATTTCTATTGGTAACCTTTTCTGTACCGTTGTAGATTAAGACAAACACCTCCAGGCAGAAGCATTGTAATATGATGAAGTTCAGTGTTAGATCGTGGTTTTGCTTTGAGATCATTTATACAGATTTATGAGCATATAAATATGAAATTGTAAAAATGCTTTCCCTCAGTTGTATATTGTTTTATAGAGACCCAAAAGATCCCACTTGTTAGACTAAATGAAGATAAGAAAACTTTCACTGCGGTTATCTCCTACTGAGACAGTTGTTCAAGCGTGATGACGATT
Source organism: Garcialebias charrua (assembly GCA_038048925.1). Taxonomy (NCBI): domain Eukaryota; kingdom Metazoa; phylum Chordata; class Actinopteri; order Cyprinodontiformes; family Rivulidae; genus Garcialebias; species Garcialebias charrua. Next base: position 8,640 of record JBBPBX010063121.1, read on the forward strand.
AACCATAATCATGATCGTGGTGTACTTGAGTAGGATTTAATAGTCTGTAATCCTCTCAGCTGGATTATATAGGCTTATGTCCAGTTCAGTCTCATGCAGGTATTTTTTTTTATTTTCGTGCCAAACATCTTAAAAGTACAGTTTTGTAATAGCAGATTTATACTTATTTCAGGTTTGAGGAGCTCCATTGTGCAACTTGGCTTGTTATACCTTGTGCACATGCCAAAAGCCAGTTTAGGTATTATTGTTTCAATACAGAATATGTAAAAATGTACAGGTTAAGCTTTGATTGTGGATTTAGAAGTTTGTTTGCACCAAAAAATAGTGAGTCTAGACATTTTAAATGCTACCTGGAAGACGTGGAGCTTTTTGTAAAAAAGGTTAAAAGGTTGGAAACTTTCAAATTAATACTTTACAATCTGTTGCATTTTACACACGTTTGTTATGTCATCCTGTATCAAATCAGGATAGCAGAAAAAGGAACTTGCAGTAACACTAAAATCACAACATCAAGATAGTATACAATGTTGCTAAAAGATAATTTCCTATGTTTTAATATGATTAGCTTTTATGAACTTCCCACATGGAATATAGTAAATGAGGAGAAATGTAAAAAATGTGAAACTGGAGAGATATGATCTCTCCCACTAACAACTCCAGTTAAGACTTTGGCAGCAGCATTTTGGATCAACTGAAGACGTTTTAAAGAAGTATTTGGACACCCAGATAATAAAACATTGCAATAGTCCAGTCTAGACATGACACATGCATGAACCAGTTTTTCTGCATAATTTTTAGATAAGATGTTTCTAGTTTTAGTGATATCACGCAGGTGGAAGAAGGTGGTTCTAGTAATATTTTTAATGTGGGGGATAAAAGACATGTCCTGATAAAAAAAACACCAATATTGTATTTTTAACATTAGAACCAAAACCTCAGTCTTGTCTGTGTTCAAAAGCAGAAAATTTAGCATCATCCATGTTTTCATATCCAAGACATGCTTGTAGAAAGTGTGTGTGTGTGATTTTTTAATAGATTTTTTGTCAATTTTTAAAAAAAGTATTCAGATAAAATGATCAAATTATCCCAAAAAGATTCCACCTAGTAGCTACTACATGACAGTTAAGACAAAAAAAAAAAACAAACTTATCCTAATATTCATTAAGGTTTTTTAGAATGAGACTTTGTGCTCCAGTCCCATCTGCTGTTAGGGTGTAGTGAAGGTGTAGATGAGGACACAAAGAGGAACACTTGGGGACAAACTAAACATGACGCTTAAGTCACGGCTCAGTAAGAAGAAGAAAGAAAAAAAAACACACACACACACAAAAAAACCCCCACTTGTTTACGTATACTATGAACTGATCTCAAGGGCTGTCCCAGAGAAACCTGCAGAGAGTTAGTAAGAGGCTGAGTGGAAATTATTTTCAATATGTCTCTAGGAAGTGTTTGAATGAAGCAATACACCTCTGTATTCTTACAGGAGGGCTGTAACTTCCTAATCTACACGTGATTTGTTCTGAAAGGATTTCAGTCTTTCAGATGTCCAGCCTATTGCTGCAGTTATAACACTTGACTGCACTTCCAGTTGTATCACAAATTTTGTAGCACCAGGACACAAAGAGCCAATGGCAAGCAAGGCCCGTACCATATTTTCAGTAAAGTATTTTTCTGTAAACATTGCAGGTTCAGACAGATTGATGATCCTCAAGTTAAACTCCACTTCATGGGATGGAACACGTTCTAAGTAAACATCTCAGACAAAAAGTTGGGATTTATAAAGTATCTCCTTTGTTTTTATTTATTTATTTTTCTGTATACATTTTGTTCCTGTAGTTTTAAATACTGTATGCATAGCATGCAACAGACTGTTTATCCATCTGAAAATTAATCCCCCCGAGACGTATGTTCTCCTTCATTTTACTGTAGAGTACAGCTGTCCTGAGAGCAGACACAGCTGCTGTAGCCTTCTGAAC
>JBBPBX010063122.1:0-10829 GCA_038048925.1 Garcialebias charrua
AGTTAAAGCTCTACTATGCAAAGCAAAAGCCATTCATCAACAAGATCCAGAAACGCCGCCGGCTTTGCTGGGCCCGAGCTCATCTGAGATGGACTGATGCAAAGTGGAAAAGTGTTCTGTGGTCTGATGAGTCCACATTTCAAATTGTCTTTGGAAACTGTGGACGTCGTGTCTTACGGACCAAAGAGGAAAAGAACCATCAGGACTGTTATAGGCGCAAAGTTCAAAAGCCAGCATCTGTGATGGTATGGGGGTGCATTAGTGCCCAAGGCATGGGTAACTTACACATCTGTGAAGGCACCATTAATGCTGAAAGGTACATACAGGTTTTGGAGCAACATATGCTGCCATCCAAGCGACGTCTTTTTCATGGACGCCCCAGCTTATTTCAGCAAGACAATGCCAAGCCACATTCTGCACGTGTTACAACAGCGTGGCTTCGTAGCAAAAGAGTGCGGGTCCTCCCCTGGCCTGCCTGCAGTCCAGACCTGTCCCCCATTGAAAATGTGTGGCGCATTATGAAACGTAAAATACGACAACGGAGACCCCGGACTGTTGAACAACTTAAGCTGTACATCAAGCAAGAATGGGGAAGAATTCCACCTGAAATTACAACAGCGTGGCTTCGTAGCAAAAGAGTGCGGGTCCTCCCCTGGCCTGCCTGCAGTCCAGACCTGTCCCCCATTGAAAATGTGTGGCGCATTATGAAACGTAAAATACGACAACGGAGACCCCGGACTGTTGAACAACTTAAGCTGTACATCAAGCAAGAATGGGGAAGAATTCCACCTGAAAAGCTTCAAAAATTGGTCTCCTCAGTTCCCAAACGTTTACTGAGTGTTGTTAAAAGGAAAGGCGATGTAACACAGTGGTAAATATGTCCCTGTGCCAACTTTTTTGCAATGTGTTGCTGCCATTGAATTCTAAGTTAATGGTTATTTGCAAAACAAAATAAAGTTTCTCCGTTCGAACATTAAATATATTGTCTTTGCATTCTATTCAGTTGAATATGGGTTGAAAAAGATTTGCAAGTCATTGTATTCTGTTTTTATTTGCGATTTGCACAACGTGCCAACTTTTCTGGTTTTGGGCTTGTATATATATATATAAAACTACTGCTTACTAATTGTATTACTATTCATATTTTGCAGTTTTTCCACTTATCGCGATTTGCGGGGCTTCAAGGGTACGGATCCCCCACAATAAACGAAGGACTACCATACTGTAACAATAATAAAAAGACACAAGGCGAGGTCAGTGAACAAGGCCAGGCTGATTCTGGCAGATCCTGATCACCCACTCAAATGGTGAGTTCAGGTCACTTCCATCTGGATGCAGGGATCCGCTGCCCAGATGTAGGATGAGCAGATTGAAAAACTCATTCATCTCTATAGGGATTAGGCTTCTCAATGAACAGTGATAATTTCAGTAGTTATTTTAATGTCTTAATGTTTTGCCTAGTACGGATGTTTAGTGTGCCTACTACAGTAAATGTGAAACAAATTGCCCCTGAAGGATAATAAAGATTTTTGAACTCTAAAAAGGTTTGACTATCTTTTGGTAATGTTTAACCAGTTACAAATTGAAGAGAGAAAGATCTGTCTGAGGATAGCTTTATGAGTTTACTTTTATTTATTTTTTCTCCCTTTATGTTTTACTTAAATTATTTTTTAACTAGTTTTTTGATACTTTGTTTAAAAAAAATAAAAAATAAAAAAAAAATTTTTCCTTCTCTTTTTTGTTTTTTATATTGTTTATTGTTGGTTTGTTTATTGTTTAAGGAAATTCTACCATTGCTGTTCATTGTTCTTTAGTTTTAGCAGGTCGCTTTCGTAAATGAGCCCATGAGGTTCAAAAGATTTACCTGACTAAATAAAGGTTGAATGAATGAATATTATGATTTACTCTAGTCCTTATCGGGGTTTTTTTTTATTTTTTTTATCCTGACCCCACCCAGGAGGGATGCTGAAATGTGCCATAAGGCCGTCGTCAGAATAAGGCCGTCGTCAGAATAAGGCCGTCGTCAGAATAAGGCCGTCGTCAGAATAAGGCCGTCGTCAGAATAAGGCCGTCGTCAGAATAAGGCCGTCGTCAGAATAAGGCCGTCGTCAGAATAAGGCCGTCGTCAGAATAAGGCCGTCGTCAGAATAAGGCCGTCGTCAGAATAAGGCCGTCGTCAGAATAAGGCCGTCGTCAGAATAAGGTCGTCGTCAGAATAAGGTCGTCGTCAGAATAAGGCCGTCGTCAGAATAAGGCCGTCGTCAGAATAAGGTCGTCGTCAGAATAAGGTCGTCGTCAGAATAAGGTCGTCGTCAGAATAAGGCCGTCGTCAGAATAAGGCCGTCGTCAGAATAAGGCCGTCGTCAGAATAAGGTTGTCGTCAGAATAAGGTCGTCGTCAGAATAAGGTCGTCATCAGAAAGGCACTGAGGCTGTGTTTTGTTTCCCCCTTTGATTATACTGTTTGAACTAGTTTTTTTGCCTACGGGGTTTCCATCACATGCATAAAGTATCCCTGCTTGAAAGGACTGATATTGATAATGTAATTTTAAAAAAATTCCACAAACATGTTTGAGAATTTTTGGTATGAATATTTATTTTATATTATGGCTGATAACATCTTTCCCTCCTGCTTCTGAAATGCATGCTCAAAATATTCTCATGTCTCGGGCCTGAAGGCCGACTTGCAGTGCCTCCTTGGTGTTGTCGCCATGGGAACATGCCCAAAACATTCCCTTATCTTCATCTGGTGGCTGACTCTCTCTTATCTTCATCTGGTGGCCGACTCGCCGACGGCCATGGATTACGTATGTTTATGCATGTGACTGGAGCTGGCTATGAGGGAACACCACTGGACTCTGCTGCTGAATAAAAGTCTGCAGCAAACTCATTTGACGCTCATTCTGTGACATGTTCCATTTTTGTAATCTGCTCTGAAAGAGTCCTTCCTTGCAAGTAAAATGTTGGGTTAAAAATCTTCTCCTGCTGTCAAGTGTGGTTCTTTTTCAGAGTCAGAGTCAGAGAGTCTTTATTGTCATTTGCACCGCATGTGGTACATGAGATGAAAACGAGATTATGTACACGAGGTCCCAGTTACATCCAACAACAAATGAAAGAGAAAAACAGTAATAACATCTAGAACTAACTAAGAAAAGCATCAACTAGTAATACACTAAGCCTAATATAGTGGGAATAAACAGCAGCACGAACATGAGTTTGTATGAGCAGATGGTCACAGATGAACACAGATGAATACAGCAACAAGAAAACAGATCAGCATCAGCATGATGTGATATTTTGCAGTGTTTATTTTTTATTTTATTTTTATTTATTCATGAGTCTAACAGCCTCAGGGTAGAAGCTGTTCCTCAGTCTAGTGGTTCTACACTTGATGCTCCTCAACCTCCGTCCTGAGGGGAGTGGGGCAAAGAGTGAGTGTGCTGGATGAGTGAGGTCTTTCATGATGCAAGTGGCTCTTTTCCTGCATCTGGAGGTGTAAATGTCTGTGATTTTTGTAAGTAAGATAAAGTGAGAACATTTTTCTCCAACAGGTAACAATTCTAATTGAGCACAAAAGAGCTTAGCTTTAATTAAAAGAGCAAAAATGATAATTACAGTTAATTAACACACTTGTGCACTGAAAATATATAATATCAAAGCCATTTGTACAAATTAGAGATGTGTGATTTATGCTAGAAATTGTATTTTTGGCTTTGAAGCTGCTTCGGAAATAAAGTGCAACAGTTCTGGACATTGCAGCAGAGACAGCAACAGGTGACGGCCATATGCAACGTCCCAACATGGTCTCGGGTCAACTCAACCTTTTTCAACATCTATAAGTCTGGAAAAAGGCCATTTCACTTTTTTTCTTAATTTTTCTTAATTTACCATACTTTTTTATCAATATTAGTTGGGGCTGGAGTAGCTCGGACTGTCAGTGCCACAAATTGTAATCCGGAGGTTGCGAGTTTGAGCCCAGGTTACGTCCAGAAAGGCATACCGTATTAAACATTAGGCATGTAACGGTTGTAGTGGGTGTACCGAACCGTTTCGGTACAGAACGTTCGGTTCGGTCCATCTCCGTACCGTTTCGATTATTTTTTCACTCATTGAACGTTAATATATGCGCCGTGGAACAAAATTTCCTGGGCGCGTTTCAGCACGGAGCTATTATCGCGCAGCACGCGCAGCATTAGCCGTTAGCTTCTCGCTGCGATCTCCTGTTTGTTAACGTTATGGTTTTCTTGTTAAAAGACGAGCACACAAAGCTGTGTGTGTGGACGTTGTTTCACAAGACTGGCTCTGCAGCAGCAACACATCTCGTGAACTCGTTTGAAACGACTTCATCCGAACGTGAACAAAGAAAAAGCAGCTGTTACAAAGTGCGCTAACAACACAGCTGCATTTAAACAACTTCATCAGGTAATTTAGATCGATCCAGATCAATAACACAAACTGTATGAGTTTTTAAAGCTCTGAATCGAAGTATGAATGTTTTTTATGCGCAGTTGATCCTTGCTATGAGACATCCATCACGTCAACACTTAAGTCAAAAAGTTCAGCTCTTTATGAAAAAACTAAAACTGATTGTCAACAAGTCCTGGAGCTGATTTCAAAGTCAAAGTCAAAGTCAACTTTATTGTCAGATCTGCAATATGTACTGTACAGGACATACACAGGACCGAAATTGCGTTTCTCTCAGTCCCTCGGTGCAACAGTAAACATCTAAACATTGAAACACTGAAACATATAATAATAGACATAAGCATAAAATAGTAAAACTAACACTGTCCTGAGTTTTTTGCATAGTGGTATAAGAGTATGAAAATTTACACCAACTCTAAAACTAAAACATTAAACATTTAATGAACATAATACTGTCCTGAGTTTTTGCATACTAGTATAAAAAAAGAGTATAAAAAGTATAACTAAAATAAACTAAAGGTTTCTAGCATTGACATTTGCAAAGTGGCAAAGCAGCGTATGAGTTAATGTACACAGTATATGTATGAGGTAGTAGTTGATGTTGTTATAGAGGCAAAAAGTGGCATATGCAGTAAGGCACATTGGGCATCCCTAAATAAGACCGTTCAGAGCACACTGTATATGTATCAGCAGTGGTGTAGATATTAGAGTAGTGTAAATGTAAACAGTAGTAATTACATGTAAGCAGTAGTAATAAAAGTAAACAGTATTAATAAATGTAAACAGAGAATGTAAACAGTATTATGATTATAGGCAGTGATGTAATACAAACATTAGTGCAAGTATGAGAAGTAGTGCAAACTGTATGAGCACATGACCGAGAGTTTAGTGAATAACCCGTTTGATGACACAGAGTCCAGTGTTAAAATCTTTGTGTTGTGTGGTAATGTGTGAGAAAGTTTTAGTGTTAAGGCAGTTCAAATGGGAGAGGGGGCAGAGCAGGCAGAGTGTTTAGCATCCTGACTGCCTGATGAACAGAGCTGTCTCTCAGTCTGCTGGTTCGAGCCTGGAGACTCCTCAGTCTCCTCCCTGATGGCAGCAGTCTGAAGCAGCTGTGTAGTGGGTGTGTGGGATCACCTGCCATGCAGAGGGCTTTCCGAGTGAGGCGTTTGCTGTGTAAGTCCTGCAGTGAGGGCAAGGAGGTGCCCACGATCTTCTCAGCTGCTCTCACAATGCGCTGGAGGCTCTTGCGGCAGGATGCAGTACATGCACCAAACCACACAGTGATGCAGCTGGTCAGGACACTTTCTATGGCACCTCTGTAGAAGGTGCACATGATGGGGGTTTGATTTAAGCACTGCCCTGATGATGAGTGAGATATTCAACCGTTCAAGAGGTATTGTTCTTTTATTATAATTATTATTTATAATTTATTATTATTTAAAATCATAATCTTAACTTATTTTTTTACCTCTGTGTTTTATTTCCAGTATTTCCAGTTACAGAGGTAGCATCTCTCTTCCACTTCAGGGAAATCCACCAGAGATCACCTGCTGCAGCTAAGAAGTGTGTGATGACTGAACTGAACTCTGAACTGTTCCAGGACCAGTCCCACCAAGAAGAGGTTGTGAGTAATGAGGACAAATACAGCCACACTGCTGCTACTGGACAAAAACTTGATTAGTTAGATTGTAAACAGTCTGTTGCTGCTTATTGTTCTGGTTCTGACTGTTATTGTATTTATTAAGATTTTTATTATTTTTAATATAATTTATTTATTGTAGAGTGCTGTTTATTTAAAATATCATCCAAATGGGTCACTTTTATTTATTACTACAATACAATACAAACATATTTTTGGCATATTTTCAAAATAAACATTTTGTAAGTCTTTATTTTGTCTTTTTTTTTTGTACCGAAAATAAACCGAACCGAGCCCTCCTTGTAATTGAACCGAACCGAAATGTGATTTTAGCGTACCGTTACACCCCTATTAAACATATGCCAAATCTTATAAACAAGTGCACTTGCTCTGGCGTGCCCTGACGGAGGAAGTACAGGTAGTCCTCGACTTACGACGCCCCCGACTTACGACGTTTCGGACTTACGAACGCATTTCATTATAAAAAATAAAATAAATACTTTTTTTTAATAATAAATAAATAAATGTACAGTACTGTACAGTTACCAAGCACTTAGCCTATCCTAACACAGTTAAGGAGTGAGTTGAATTGTCTCCCTCCTCCCTAGCAGGCTCCATTCACATAAAGGGAGCTAGCTCCCTTTATGTGAAAGGGAGACAATTCAACTCACTCCTTCATCTTTAAAAACTGTGTTATGATAGGCTAAGTGCTTGGTAACTGTACAGTACTGTACATCTATTTATTTATTATTTTAAATTGTGATCCTACTTAAGAATTTTCGACTTACGAACGGCCCGTAGGTACGGAACTCGTTCGTAAGTCGGGGACTACCTGTAGCCAAAAGAAAAACACAAAGGCAGTAAAACTTTTATTCTACACGTGTAAATGCAACCAAATGTTATTTTAATATCTGTACAAGTTCTTTCACTTTTAAATTTAAGTTATGAGCCCGACACGGGTTTACAGCTTCAGATTCAGAAACTCTTCAAACTGCAGATAATGGTTTTGTTTTTGTTTTTTCAAAAAGGACTAACATGAAAATTGGTGTTAAATTGCACTGATTTCATGTTCTGCTTAAACTCCATCTGACCAAGAAACACAGTTTTGTTTCAGTATGATTTTAAATACTGATGAAATTACAAAATACTTGAGCTTGAAATACTGTAATGATAAATGGACTGTACTTATATAGCACCTTTCCATCTCATCAATATACTCAAGTGCTCTACAATACAATCTGTGCCCTCATTTACCCATTCATACAGCACTCTACTACGCAAGGACTAATCAGTGCTTTAGATCTCGTCTTATCTTATTCATACACCGATGTGACACACATCTGAAGCTTTGTTTATACTTCATGCAAGACGTGCGGCTGCGGCCCAGCGATGACGTAATTGCGTGTGTCACCGACCGCATTGAGTGTTTATACTTGTAAAAGACGTGGGGATTACAGTACATTATAGTAATCCCTCCCTCTTCCCTCCCACTGCATACGTCACACGCACTCCCACTGCATATTTTATCAGGACAAACAAATTTAATATAATGATAGGCTCCATTACCTTGATTTGTGAGTCCGTTATGTCGGCTGTTTTAATGTTTGTAGTCGTCCCCCGGTGTTTAATGTATGTGTCCAGCCACTGCAAAGACAGGTATAACAGAGGAACTGGATTGGTCCCGCCAGGATCCCCGCTCCGGACCGCCTCGGCGAGTTTCTCTTCAAAACTACCGTATCCATGTCAAAGCAAAAACCGGCTTCTGGAAGAGTAGCGGGTAGCGGTGTAATACACCATATATTGACACCCAAACAAAAAACGCCCACAAACTTTGAACCAATCGCACGCTCCGGGCCGCATCCTCCGCGTCTCGCAGTGCTGACTGAGAGCAATGTATAGGACGGCTGTCACCGGGGGATCGCAGCGGGAGTGCAGATGGAAGTTGCGCAACTTTTTTTCACTCAACGGGGGGTAAAAGACGTGCGACAAGAAGTATAAACCAGCCTTGAGGCAACAAGGGGTTCAGTGTCTTGCCCAGGGAAACTTCGGCATATGACTGCTGGTGGAATCGAACCCCGACTCTTGCATTGGAGGACGACTGCTCTAACCATTCAACTACAGCACCACTAAACTATGAGGGATTGCCCTGGTGTACAGATTTGCACCCCAGGTTATGTGCCCACCAGGTTATGTCGTGGTGGACACAGAAGCCAAGGTCAAGAAGAGCCTGGTTGTTGCCGACACCGGTGCACCTCTCCATAGTCGAAGCAAAAATTCAGATGAGAACTTTGAAGGCCAGAGTTGAGAAGAGCTGTCATGGCGTGGTCTGAGAGGGTTTGATGCCACAATGTATAAACATTTTTTTTTAAACTACCGGTACCGGTAACCTGTTTAAGATTGACTCCACACAACGAATATGAACTGCAACAGCTTCAGGTGTGGAAACAAACAAACCAAAACATTTAATCTAGGATTAAAGATTGAAATTTTATCTTTCTTGTGTAACTGAACTAATAAAACAGAGGCTGTTGGGTGACTCATGTGTGCATTACTGGTAATTTGTAGGACAATCCAGTCCAAACCTGATCAGCTTAATACAGTAATCAGGGATGGTTTAAAACCTAGAACTATGGGTGTTGAATGGTGAATCTAAAGCTGCAAATTGCAGAACGGGTTTGAGGCAAGCATCAAATAGGTAAATGTGATTGTTTCACAGAGTACATTGGCAGTACATATGGTGAAAAGATAAAGTTTAGATAAACTTGGGAGGATCGAACATTTCCTGCGGTGTGGATATGCACCAAACGAGCAACTGGGACATAAAACTAAAGTCCAAATAAAAAAGCAACAACCTCAAGATTTTCAACAAGCTAGTGCAGAAATCTCAGCATATTTGGAGCACTTAGTGTGCTCATGCATTTCAGAGGAGCTTTAATCTCCTTCCATGACTCTAATGAATGGATTTTTTTCAGCCTGCCAGTTACAGAAACAATCACCTAACTGGTTACTCCTACTTTACTTTACTTCAAGCCACAAAAGGTTTAACCCAACTGCTTTCAGATGCTTCAGAAATTAAAAACAAATGCTGAGATTGCAGTTCATGATGATGTCATGTGTGTTGAAACCCACCTGCCTCCAAAGACACTGAATCCGAGCTTATTGTCGATGTGCTGGCATTGCTGTAGTTCTGCCTGATCTCTCGAAAGAAAGCATTGGTTTCCTTCAGGTTCTTCTTCAGCTGGATGGAGTGCTTGTTGTAGTTGCTGAACGCCCTGGTTAGCTCCCGGGCTAAAGGGGTCCTCTGCTGCTGGACGTTTCCCTCAGTCATGGCGAGCAGGTTAATGCTTTACAGCCTGGGGGGGTTCAGGTCCAAATTGATGTAACGACAACCTCTATCTTATAACACGGTCTTTGATTCGTTACTAATTAGTTATCATGCTTGGCTAAGGCTTTGTTAAACAAGTCGATACGAGACAACTTCATTGAATAGTTTGTGTATCTTAACATGAGCGTATCGTTGGTAAACAGTACCTTTAATCTCTTGTGTCATGGAGTGGATGATGTTGGTTTAGCTAGCCTCTGTTTTTCATCTTTTCCTGGCTGCTCGGCCTCGTAAAATAGTCAATAGACATAAATTAAACTCAAACGTTATAAAAGCAGTGGCTGTCAACGCTGCGCTGTTCTGACAACACTGATGTGCTAAATGTTTGTAGCCGTGGTCCTCCTACGTTAGCGCGGTTAGCCTGAGGGCATCTCCTGTCCGTTCCCACCGTGGCCTGCCGCAGCAAACATGCTTGCAGAATCGTGTTGGAAAGGCAGGACCCAGCTCTTATAAACACAGACAGTCGGACTACAACGTAGGTCCTGTCCAGGATGAGGCTCCACCGCGGGGGGAAAACCGCGTCCTAATCAGGCTCTGTGAAGCCAACAGAAATCCTCCAACCTCGAAGAAGAGCGACGACGACAACAGCTATATGCGACACGCAGCTTGTTTTTCTTCCCCTGTTCTTTCTGTCTTTTGGCACCGAAAAAAGACGATAAAAAGAAGCAGTTGTGTGTCGAAGAACGAGGTGTGTCAGCAGCACGAAACACAGCACGGCTGAGAGCCAGGCAATCACAGCAAAACACTGCGAGGCGACCAAAGCTAGGAAAATAATGGGCGGGGCTTAAAGCACAGCCGTCTGGGTAATGTAGGAGTCTTTTGGTGTAAAAATAACTGAAGTGCAGAATGAGATCAAAACATTAACAGTACAGTATATATACATATATACATATATACATATATATATATATATATATATATATATATATATATATATATATATATATATATATATATATATATATATATATATATATATATATATATATATATATATATATATATATATATATATATATATATATATATATATATATATATATATATATATATATATATAATATATATATATATATATATATATATATATATATATATATATATATATATATATATATATATATATATATATATATATATATATATATATATATATATATATATATATATATATATATATAATATATATATATATATATATATATATATATATATATATATATATATATATATATATATATATATATATATATATATATATATATATATATATATATATATATATATATATACATATATATACATACAGTATATATATATATATATATATATATATATATATATATATATATATATATATATATATATATATATATATATA
>JBBPBX010063124.1:0-12183 GCA_038048925.1 Garcialebias charrua
CCGACCTCGAGTCTTCGATGAAAAACAGCCTTTCCCTGTCGCCAACGGCCGCGGCTAGCAGCCGCTGGCATTGTCGTTTTCCCTGCGGCTTGAAGCTGCACGGCGGAATGCACCGTCATGCTTTGGCGCCAAAGCGCTGGTGGTAGGAACAAAGGGCGGCTCCTGTCCGCCTGCGGGTAGCGACCCCTGCTACCACCGATGGCTCGTCCGGCGCTGAGGGCGTTGCTTGAAACTCAGGTGCTGCTGGAGATCCGGGGACCGCCGCCTGGACCGCGAAGTCCTCGTAGCCAGGAGGATGCAGTCGGCTTCTTCCGCCAGCGAGCGGTAGTCTCTCTGCTGCAGAAGCGGGGAGTTGGCCAGGACCGTGCGCACCGAAGCCGGGAGCTGGCGGAGGAAGAGGTGGAGGAAGAGAAACCCACAGTCGTCTGATCCCATCAAGGACAACATGCTCTCCATCAGCTCAAGAGCCGTGCCATCGCCCAAACCGGAGAGGGAAAAAAGTTTCTCAGCGCGCTCTGCGTCTGAGAGTGAGTAACGCCTCAGGAGCAGCTGCTTGAGGGCGGCGTACTTTCCGTGTGCAGGAGGGTCCCGGAGCAGGCTCATTGCTCGCCGAGTGGACAGTGGATCCAGCGAGGCGACCACATAGTGGTATTTGGTGTCGTCTGCAGAAATCCCGCGAAGAGCAAACTGTGCTTCGATGTGGACGAACCACGACGGAGGGTCGTGCAGCCAGAAGTCCAGGATTTTAACGGCCACCGAAAAAGCGAGCGGGGCCGCCTGTGGAGGTTCCACAGCAGCGGACATCTGAAGAGAGCTGGCTGGAGTGTCAGATATCGACATGTTCAATTCACGAGGTCACCAGTGTAGGAGGTGATGAAGAGACGACACAGATGACGGGATGCAGAACTTCACTTTAATCAACTCCTACAGTTCTGGCGGTAAGCACCCAAAAACCAACTTATATATCAACCCTTTCACGATACAACATCCGGTCCTCTGGACCTTTCACAATAAAACATCCGGTAACACATTCGGTCCACTGGGTGTGAGTAGAGTCCCCTAGTGGTCCACCACAATACCATTTTATTTATAAAGCACTTTAAACAGGAACAAGTCCAAACCAAAGTGCTGAACAAACAAACAAACAAACAAACAAACAGGCAACACAGACAATGAAGTACAACACGAAATACATAAAAACATTGCAGATCATAAATAAAACGATCAAATACAAATCATCTGGTGTTGAAAGCAACAGAATAGTAGTGAGTTTTTAACTGGGATTTGAAAACTGAGAGGGAGGGGGCCTGTCTGACGAGCAGCGTTAACTCGTTCCAGAGTCTTGGGCCTGCTACAGAGAACGCCCTGTCACCTCTGCGCTTAAGGCAAGTTTCTGGAACTCTTAAAAGTACCCGGTCCTCTGACCTCAAAGCACGTGGAGGAATATATCATACTTGACAGATTTTAGGGAAACTCACAGAAATTATCACTGGCTGGCCATCTAAAACTTATTAAAATTTAGTGTCAGCCTAGTTCAAAATGGCTGTCACAGATGATAGACATTAATCCTTCTGAAAATGGCTGTAACTCAGTCAGGTTTACAGACACAGTACTGTGCTAAAATTTGGCGTAGTATAGCTGAGAGTCTGTGAGTGTTGTGCCCTCCTGTGGTAAGTCTTTAGTCCTGCTCCTCGTTGAAATCACTCCCTGTCTTAAAGGCCTGTGTGTTTGCACTTTGTCTCATCAGCATCTCTGTATGTAAGTCTGCATCTCAGTGTTTCTCATTGTCTGGTCAATGTCCTGTCAGTGCCTGGTCCCTGTGCTCCCTTGTGTCATCCTTACTTGTAAGATTTGCTGCCTCATCATCAGCCTCTTTTGTTTTATTTAATACATTTTTTATTATCATATTCCCCAAGTCTCCATGGTCTGTCTGCAAATGGTGTTCAAGAGAAAGCAATGCAAAAGATTCATTCAGATCGCATCTGGTGAGCACTCACACAATTGAAAGAGATTTATTGTCATTTAAACTTTTTAACGTCTCATAATAGATACATTTTAGTCTTAAACTCTGGCATGAAAGCCACCAGAGGAATTGAAACCAATAAAGGAATACTAGGCCTTTAATTAAAAGTTAGTTTTTAAACTGTAGGATTAGACGAAACTGAAAATCTCGAGTAAATCTGCGGCTGATTAGAGAAAAGTCCAATAAAAAACTAAATACCTTGTTTGATTCTTCCTCTCTGCCAATCTGTTGTGTTAAATCTGTGTATTTTCTTACCTTGACAAAATGAAAACTGTTACTGAGACAACAAAAAGGGAAAATTATCCACAAATTCAGGCTTAAGAAGAAAAAAATTAATTGAAAGCAGTTTTCAGGAGATTTAAAAAGAACACTAAAAATGTTTTACGTGCACCTCTTCTGAATGTTCTTTTGGATTTTCTCTGTTCCGGGGTTGACACAGGGATCCATCGTCCTCCATCTATCTGGTCCTCTGCATCCTCTGTCCTCACTCCAACACTATGTCCTCCTAACAACATCCATATATCTCCTCTTTGTCTTTTTCCTGGCAGCTGTATTCCTAACAATTATATCAATATACCCACTGTTCCTCCTCTGGACATGTCCAAACCATCTCAGTCTGGCCTCCCTAACTTTATCTCCCAGTTGTTCAACATGTGCTGTACCTCTGATGATCTCATTCCTGATCTTATCCATCCTTGTCACTCCTAAGGAGAACCTCAGCATCTTCATTTCTGCTACTTCCAGTTCTTTCTCCTGTCTTTTTGTCCATGTCTCTGTCTCCAGACCATACAACATAGCTGGTCTCACCACTGTCTTGTAAACTTTTCCTTTGACCTTTGCTGACACCTTTTTGTCACAAATCACTCCTGAAACTTTTCTCCATCCACTCCATCCTGCCTGGACTCTCTTCTTCACTTCTTTACCACATTCCCCATTTTCCTGGACAGTGGACCCCAAGTACTTGAAGTCCTGCACCTTTGTGACCTCTGCTCCTTGTAGCCTCACTGTTCCACTGGCCTCCCTCTCATTCACACACATGTACTCTGTCTTACTACGGCTGACTTTCATTCCTCTTCTTTCAAGTGAATACCTCCACCTCTCCAAGTTCTCTCCACCTGTTCTCACCACAGATCACAATGTCATCGACAAACATCATAGTCCACAGGGATTCCTGCTTGACCTAATCTGTTAAGGCCCCGGCAGAGCTCAGCGTATGGTAGTATGACGCACTACGCCGTACGTACGCAGAGGCACAAGCGTAGCCCCGCAGGGCACGAACGCGCAAAGCTCAAATTTTACGACCGCGTACGCGATGCACGTTGTCTCACAATAAACAGCCCGGCGCCAGACTGGTTTGTATGTAAATGAATTAAATTCCCCTTCTTCATCGCTGATCTGGACATTTCTTTTGTTTTTCTGCCAAAAGTCAAGTTATCGCTTCCTCCTCCGTTAACTCCATGACTGAAATGAATGAATTTGTCAAGAGCAAATAATAACTCATGTCCTACCTGGCTGCGTGACGTTCTAAATATTTCCTGGTGGGCTGTGGGCTGCAGGACCAGGGCTCCCTGTCTTTATTTTTATTTTTTAGAACTTTTTATTAACATATAAAGTTTAGAAACACTCCAGCGGCTGCAGCCAGCCAGCTCATGCCTTTTTTTTTGTCTCCCACTCGATCTGTCAATCAATTCAGTAGGCGTGTCAGCAAATGACCAATCAGCTACCTCAATTTGTCCCGTAGGTAGATGCTCTGCACGCAGCTGCTCAAATTACAACAAGAATTTGGAGCGAAAACGCAAGCATTTAACGCAAGAACGAAAGCAGAGCTGTACCAGTGAACGCGTGCGCACAGAATGCGCGCGTAGAGCAGCGTACAGGCCGTACGCAGAGCTTTGCCGGAGCCTTTAGTTAGTCCATCACCAGGGCAAACAAAAAGGGGCTCAGAACCGATCCTTGATGAATCCCACCTCCACCTTGAAGTTATCTGTCACCCCTACAGCACATCTCACCACTGTCCTGCTGTCCTCATACTTGTCCTGTACCATTCTAACATATTTCTCTGCCACTCCAGATTTCCTCATGCAATACCAATGGAGTTCTTTCTGACCTCTCTGTACTTCTCTATCAACATTCTCAAAGCAAAGATGGCATCTGTGGTGCTCTTTCTTGGCATGAAACCATACTGCTGCTCACAGATAGTCACCTCTTGTCTAAGTCTTGCTTCCACAACTCTCTCCCAGATCTTCATTGTGTGGCTCATCAACTTAATTCCCCTGTAGTTGCTACAACTCTGTACATCACCCTTGTTCTTAAAAATGGGCACCAGCACACTTCTTCTCCATTCTTCAGGCATTTTCTCACCCTCAAATATTCCATTAAATATTTGAGTCAAAAACCTCACTGCCATCTCTCCAAGACATTTCCAAACCTCCACTGGTATGTCATCAGGTCCTACTGCCTTCCCCTTCTTCATTCTTTTCAGATCTTTCCAGACTTCACCCTCTCTAACATTTCCCACTTCCTGGTCCACATTATTATTATTGAGCATGCATCAGGATATTTCCTGGTCCACAGTTTCTATGACATCTACTCTTCTTCCCCTTCATTATCTTCATTCATTAGCTCCTCAAAGTACTCCTTCTATCTTCCCATCACACTTTCCTCACTTGTTAGAATATTACTATTCCCATATTTAACAAGCCTAACTTTCTGCAGATAATTTCCAGCCTGATCCCTTTGTCTCGCCTATCGGTAAGTCCGTCCAAAATCCCATACAACTCATTATAATCATACGCCTTCTGCTTTGCCTTAGCTACCTCCCTCTTTGCTCTACATTGCATCTGCTTATATTCCTGTCTCCTCTCTTCAGTTCTGTCACTGTTATTTCATCTTGGCTAATCTCTTTCTTTGAATAGCTTCCTGTGCTTCACTATTCCACCACCAGGTTTCCTTATCTTTTCTCCGTCCAGATGACACACCACATACCTTCCTACCATGTTTTACGTGCATCTGATGTGTATCTTTTAAGAATGCTTGCTGCAGATATGATAGTCCTCCCTGTCACCTGATAACAATGAATAAGGTGAGAGTGATGAGTCCGGCAGACCCTCCCATGGCTGAAGTCTTCAAACAACCTGCTAAAGGAGGGACTGTACATGTTATCTTCATCATGACTGGGAACTTGAAGAAATAGGCTACAACTGAACAAAATGCATCAACACAAAAACAGAACAGAAGCTAAAACATAAATAAACAGCTGTGTTGACTTGTGTTTCCAGTTGTAATTTCTAAAGCTCTACTTCTTCAGCTGTCTAGACTCGAACAGCAGTTTTCCACAACACCTCATCACTTCCTCTGCTCCACTTACAGCGAGAGAACTTCATATGACTCACTGTGGATCCCAGAAAAAAGAGTTAGGATTGGGAGACGATGAAAACCAGAACACAGGCAGTGTGATCCTGACAGGAAGTTTTCATCAAAACTCAGTCTTCATGATAAAAACACCAATAAATACTCTGAATTTTACAGAGAAAATAAAAAATACGAGACAGGTGTGGATCTCTATTAGCCTCCTCTGATCTGAATGTGCTGCACACATTTTCATCTGTTATGTCACAGAGTTAGACTAAGCTCATTTAATGCTGAGAAACTTTTAGCCATTTCAGCTAAACCTTGAAAATAAAATGAGCAGTCTCGTGTGATGGCTCACGTGATCTGTTAGCACTCAAATATGTGTTGGATATGACTCTCAACTACTGCCACAAGAAATTTAAGATCAATATCTATAAAATTCACTCAGGTATAGCCATTTTCAAGTAGCCTAAAGTCAATTAGCTGTAGCAGCCATCTTGTACTGTATTGGGTTACCCCCTAAGAGTTTATCAACTCTAGATTAACAGCCAAAATGTAAATTTTAAAGATGTCCAGTTATGTATTAGATAATTTTTTATAACAAACTGGGCTTTGAGCAAATGTTGACCAATGTATTACTGTCAAATTAAATGTTGTTGTTGTAACTCATCTACAATCACAACAAATCAAACAAACCTTCGAAACAGTGAAGATAGTGCCTAGTGGTCCTGGCTGGATTGTTGGCAGCTGAAAAAAAAAAGGATTTATTTAATTACTTTAATGAAATACAAACAGATAAACCAGCCACTTTAGGGAGCACAAGCCAGTGAATCTTTTGTGCCAGTCCAAAGTCTGGCACAAGAATGACTGACTGATTGACAAGACAGAAGGATCAGGCTGGAAAGGATGTGCAACAGGTTAGGCTTGTTAAACATAGGAATGGTAATGTTCTAGCAAGTGAGGAGAGCATGATAGAAAGATGGAAGGAGTACTTTGAGGAGCTAACGAATGAAGAGAAAGAAGAGTAGAGATCGTAAGAACTGTTGACCAGGAAGTGGGAAAGATTAGTCAAAAGAAGAAGAAGTGAAATACAATCAGATAGAGAGCAGCAGCACAAAGACAAAAAAGGCTTTATTGACCAAAGAGAATCGGAAAGTTCTTGTTTTGTTGCTGAAGTAATTTTTTTATGTTGCTAACATTTTACAGAACCTCAGTTCAGAGTTAACTGGTACCAGGTTAAGTTTTCTTCTACAGGGTGGACCTGGCTGCTGCAGGTTAAGGTCAATTGTCACCCAGCATGCACCACACTGGAGGGACGAGCCCAAATTAAAGAATTCTGAGGTGGATTTGCAGAGGTGAAAGGAAATGTATGTTTCTGTATGACATTGTTTCCATCCATCCATCCATCCATCCATCTATCCATCCATCTTTACCCACTTCTTTCTTTTTGGGTTAGGATTAAGGGACTCCTGAACTGAGTGAGGCCAGGTCCGCTGGTGTGTTGAGGTGACGGAAGACCGACCAGAGAGGAGTCACTGATGTTGAGGCACTTTTTCTTTTGTCATTTTTAAGTTAGAATTTTTTTCCTGTGTTCAGCAAACGTTCTTTAAATCTCTGTCCATGCATTTCAGCATTTTGTTCAGTTTTTAGCTTCTTCTTTACTCGTTTTAGTCATTCTTTCTGCTAATATGAGCATTTTGTCATTTTTTTCCATCTACTTTTTCACCAAAGTCAGGTTTTTGTGATCTTTTGTTGTTCTCTCAGCTTTGACTCAAGCATTTTTAGATAATTTACGCTCAAGTTTGTTGTGGTAGTAGCGGAGAGTGATCCTCACACTGAAGGCTCATTAAACAAAGAAATGTGAAACAATGAAATGTGTAAAAAAGGGCCTTGCTCAAGGACCCAGGGTGGGGCAAGTGAGGGTGGAGGCAGGTGTGGGTGCTTCACCAATCCCACCCACATTTTGATGTTGTTGGTGGGAGTTGACCCAGTGAATCGATCATAGGCCCACCTTCTCTAACCTCTGCACCACCACTCCCTCCAGCTTCATCTTTCAAAATGTTAGATAATAATGCATTTCAAGTAAATGTGAACTTTTTAACCCTTGTGCGATCTTAACATTCTGTTTACTCCCCTTGTCCTACGGGTCAAAAATGACCCGCACTACCAAAGACCCAAAATAAAGCAGCTTTATTGAACTTTAAATCCAAAATCCATTTTCCACGATGAAACAACCTATTTATCAATGCATCTCAATTATTTATTTTTTTATATTTTTTTTATCATGTATTTTTGTTACACAATACAAAAAGACAATCACCAGTTAACAGTATTACACTTTTTTTTTACCACAAACCAACTGTCAAAACAGTTTTCTTTTACACAGTAAAGGTTTATTATGGCTATTATATAAATGTAAAGTAATTATTTCTGAATTATTTATATTGAAAGGGAAAAAACAGTCAACAATCTGGAACTTTTTTGTCACGTTTATTTTTTAAATATTTTTTAGGAAGTGAATTATAAAAATACTTCTCTCATAACACAACAAAAAAACAAAATGTTGCTTGATTTTGTGAACAATTTTCAACTTCTACTATATTTATCACATGTAGGACAGTATGTGAGCCCCTTCTTGTTTGCTCTGGTGATGGACCGACTAACAGATGAGGTCAGGCAGGAATCCCCATGGACTATGATGTTTGCAGATGACATTGTGATATGTGGTGAGAACAGGGAACAGGTGGAAGAGAACTTGGAGAGGTGGAGGTATTCACTTGAAAGAAGAGGAATGAAAGTCAGCCGTAGTAAGACAGAGTACATGTGTGTGAATGAGAGGGAGGCTGGTGGAACAGTGAGGCTACAAGGAGCAGAGGTCACAAAGGTGCAGGACTTCAAGTACTTGGGGTCCACTGTCCAGGAAAATGGGGAATGTGGTAAAGAGGTGAAGAAGAGAGTCCAGGCAGGATGGAGTGGATGGAGAAAAGTTTCAGGAGTGATTTGTGACAAAAAGGTGTCAGCAAAGGTCAAAGGAAAAGTTTACAAGACAGTGGTGAGACCAGCTATGTTGTATGGTCTGGAGACAGAGACATGGACAAAAAGACAGGAGAAAGAACTGGAAGTGGCAGAAATGAAGATGTTGAGGTTCTCCTTAGGAGTGACAAGGATGGATAAGATCAGGAATGAGATCATCAGAGGTACAGCACATGTTGAACAACTGGGAGATAAAGTTAGGGAGGCCAGACTGAGATGGTTTGGACATGTCCAGAGGAGGGACAGTGGGTATATTGGTAGAAGGATGTTAGAAATGCAGCTGCCAGGAAAAAGACAAAGAGGAGATATATGGATGCAGTTAGAGAGGACATGGAGGTAGTTGGAGTGAGGACAGAGTGAGGTGGAGGAGGATGACTCACTGTGGCGACCCCTGAAAAGGGAAAAGCCGAAAGAAGAAGAAGAAGAAGGGCAGTATGTGTGAACGTGAGAATGGGCTTTGCAGATGTGTTTCTCACATGTGCAGCACACAGCTTTTGTCTTGCAGTCCTTCTTCCAGGGGCAGAACTGGCACCTTTTTCTTTTGACTGACCCAGCTGCAGCCTTTATTATTTCTTAGTTTGTTTTTTTGTTTTGCTTGGCAGCTTGTGTGATGTGAGGGGTTAGCTGCAGATCAAGAGTGCAGGTGCAGGTCAAATGCAAGTTCTAGTGTCTTTGATGTGTGTGTGTGTGTGTGTGTGTGTGTGTGTGTGTGTGTGTGTGTGTGTGTGTGTGTGTGTGTGTGGTGTGTGTGTGTGTGTGTGTGTGTGTAGAGTTTGTGTGTGGCCTTTGAACTTTTTTCTGGTGTTTAAATGCCTTTATAATTCACGGGTCAAAAATGACCCATAGGACGATCTTTGGACCCTAGTGGTGTACAGCCCACATGTAAACCTAGACAAAAACAAAGTATCACTTTTTGTAATGATGGGGTCACTTTAGGAAAAGTCATAAAATTTCAAGTTGGAAAAATATAGTTTAAGGTATTTTTTCTATAGCTAAACATGGTAGCGGGTCACTTTTGACCCGCAGGACAACACAAGGGTTAATCAGCTTTCAGCAAAATCATTCAGCAATCAGCATTCACTCTGTATTTTTGCAGGAGGTGAATTTTTTTTTTTTATCATGATCACAACATGGACGATGGAACAGACAACATTTCAAAACTTTCTTTGCTAGTGACGGGAAATAACAAAAACCTGATAGATGTTCCAGCAGGAACATCTAGCTGGCTGCTAATGTTGTTTTAAGTGCAGACAAATTTCTGTTTTTTTAGAAGTTATTTTAAACTTTTTTCCCCAAAAAGTTGTTAAATTAAACTACAACTGATTACAAATAAAATGGTAATTTTGAGGAAGATAAAATAAGGTCTTCATCCATAATCTTTTTAGTTTGTTTTTGGTGCAGGACTTGTCACCCTTCTTTTCAAATTATTATTTGAAGAAAAATTGTTTCTTATAATTTACATGCAAAAATGTTTATGATAAACCAAATCATGCATTTTAAGGGCTAAATCTGTTTAAACAGTTGTCAAAACCATAAAATAAAATAAAACTAAAACCAGATATAAGATAAAAACAAGGGATCTCATTCTCCAAATGAGCAAAAAAAAAAAAAAGTGAAAACAAATGATAAATACCTAATAAAGGCCTAATATATGGAGACAATCCATAAAGATAGAGTATGACTGCAGGATGCACAGGTTCATTTGTGCAAGTAAACATAAAATTGCAGCTATGTCTTCTTATCCACTGGTGTTGGCACTGAAAGCTACCCATGAGCAGAGTTTTGAGACCTTTTAGTCAACTGTGTCCACTTAGCCTGATGAGACTAAATGACTTTAACAGCCTACCTTACTGCATTTTTGCCAACAGATGTCAGTTTAGCGTCACGACTCAGCCAATTGGCTACTTACCCCTTGGTTTGACCCAAGAGTAATGATGATGTACAGTTTAACATTTCAGTCAATCTCTGTCAGACATTCACAGAGAGCGGGGAAAAAGGGTTATTTTGCTGATTTCAGATATGGTCTTCACTGAAATGAGCAGTGACACTAGGCTTGTCAGATGAGTGATTCTGAGGACGATGAAGATACATTAAACCGCATCATCTCTGAATCTGATAAACATCAGATTCTACAGTCTATATTTAATTTTAAAAATGTGGTTTATAAAAAACCAAGAGCGTTGGGTGAAAAACATGATCAAAAACATGACAGAGTCCATAATATTAAGTAGGACCAATAACTTTGTATCAGCTATGAAAAATGGAACATTTATGGTTGGTGGGAAAGTTTCCTTCAGGATTTACCTAAATCCTTGGGCTCTGAAGTTAAATGAACATAATATGTCAGTTCACAGCTTGCATGGTTGGATTATGGGTTGGGTTCTAAAGTGGGTCTCTTTTGTGTTTCCAAATTACTGGGACTCTTATGATTTAATATGAGCCCAGATACCGCTGGACAAAAAGTGACTTTAACTATTGGCTGAAAGGATTTAAAAACCTATACCGTTTTTATTCTTCCTTTTCCAAATACAGTACTTTGTGTGGTTGTATGAAGACTGGTGGGCTTTAAGTTTAACCTGCAACCACAGAGCAACTTCAAAAGGATCGAGGCGCACTAATAGGTCAAAGCCTGATGTAATCTTAATCAAAAACAGGCCAGACTAAATGAATGAAGAGAAACAGATGGATGGAACTAGATTAAGTGTGAATGACCACAAACAGAGAGAAAGAGAAAGGGAGGGAGAGAGAGGGTTGAGAAAGTTTAGAGTGAAAGTTAAGATGGGGCAGGGGCACCAAACCTGGTTCGACAAAGGTACAAAAGAAACGGTAAGGGCAGGAGATGGAGTGAGAGGAGTAGAGGAAGTTGGCAGGAAAAAGGAGGAAGAGAAACCGAGAAGAGGTGTCGGTGTAGATAAAAGTTACATGTGTCAGAGAGGTGGAAAAAAGTGTGTAAGGGGGAACAGATGAATGTTGGACAGTGTGTCCTGCCTCACGGTAGGAAGATATCCATCCACTGACCACAGTCCGCAAGCCAGATGAAGTGTGACCGTCTGGTGGTTAGACTGGACCTGAAGATTTTCCGCTGTTGCAAAACACTTCCTGCCTGCTGTTTTCATGTAATATGACCACTCACAGTTTGCTCCCCTGCCATACTTTAAGTTGTACAATATGTTATTTCTATGGTATTCCTTATGCCCACAGAATAGACTCGTAGCTCTCCAGGCCCTCTGGGCTTGGACGAACTCCACATGAGCAAATAATGATTCAACTGTCCAACATATGTTAGTCTTCTTATTGAGTGGTGCTCCCTGCGGGGGGGAAGTCGGGGCAAGAACGACGATGATCAGAGCGGCAATCAGATCTGACAAGGTGATATGTCGTCCCATGTGCTGTCTTTTAAAAACCTCTACATGACGACTTGATGAGCAGGGCTGTAGCCAAACGCATCGCAGAGCCAGCAGGGAATTCAATAAAAAGAAATAATGAGAAACTGTGAGGCAGAAAAAGTGACTTTCACTGGTATCAATAACTAAAACACACAACATCTAGTCACTTAAACACTTTACATTACAAATAAGCCAAACTAAACATTTGGCGATTTCTTAAAACTCTTAAATCTTTGAAATGTATTAAAAATTTGTCCTGGTTTTGCTCATTCCTGCCCCATTCACAAACTCTGCAGCAGGCTCAGATTTCTGCTTCTTGTCTGCCAGAGACCTGTTTGTGGCTGCTGTGGTATTCCACGCTGAATGAGTCATGTCTGGTGGTTATTATGG
>JBBPBX010063125.1:0-12871 GCA_038048925.1 Garcialebias charrua
GAACTTTGGAGCTTTTGCTCGGGGAACTGGATGGAGGCGTCCATCAGTTCTAGCTGACAAGTTAGTCTTTGGCTCTTGACCAAGCTTGACCAGCTGCAAGGCAGAGAGCTTTCAGGTCTCTGTCCATTCAAACTCTCTGTCCATTCAAAGACTGAAGCGTTTCCGCACAGTTAGAACTTAAAAAGAGACTTAGAGAGGAGAGAAACTTGTCTCTTTTTCATTGGTCCACTCGTTATCACTATTCAAGGTGAAATTCAGCACAGAGAAGGAAATTGTTTAGGAAA
Source organism: Garcialebias charrua (assembly GCA_038048925.1). Taxonomy (NCBI): domain Eukaryota; kingdom Metazoa; phylum Chordata; class Actinopteri; order Cyprinodontiformes; family Rivulidae; genus Garcialebias; species Garcialebias charrua. The sequence goes on from JBBPBX010063125.1 coordinate 285, forward strand.
AGTATCTGAGTGAGAGACTTTCAGACGCTAGATGAGAGTTTTAGCTGAAACTCGACAAAAACAATTTCAGTGTAAGTCAGTTTGACATTTTAGCTGAACTTTGACACCTTTTCACTTGCAGAAATGACACATTGATGTTTCACATTTAAAGAATAACAGCATATAACATATATCATGAAAATGACAAAAGTTATTCTTTTGATTACATTAGAATAAAATCAAAGGTAGAAATAGTCTCTTTTGGTGACTATATTCTGATTACAACTAATGGAATGATTTTGTGATAAATGTCTTGCTTTACTGAGAGGTCAGTAAAGATCATCTCTGGAACAGTTCAAAAGTACACAGATGTAATAAAGTGAACATGGTCATGTCCACTACATGTGTAAAGACATATATGACTTTATGTCACTCACAGCAGGAAAAACATGATTTGTGCATGTAACAGAGTTACCAGCTTTTTGTACCTTGCTACAAATAAAGTCTGGACATGAAGAGATCATTTCCAGTACCCCGTGGGCGGGTGATCGTGTAAAGTCAAGACGTGAACCTGGTTCATCAGATACGCTTTTGTCTGATGTCCCGGTTCGCCGAGGAGGCCCTGTGTCTGACCGCCTGGCGGGGTCAAACCTGTTTTTGCTCCATGCGTGTTCGGTGCGAGGTGGGCCCGGCGGTGGTCTCTGCCGATACTCATCCTCGTACTCCGGCCGCTTCGGCGGTGGGGCACGCGTTGTTGAACAGTGTCGAGGCTGCGCAGGTCTGACTCCAGCAGACTCCCTGGGGGGGCGAAGCTTCTCCTGGGAATGCCCACCCGGAGAGCTTCAGCCTGTTTGCGCCTTTGGTCCAGCTTGGTCTGAATTCGATTCAAAGCTTTGTCAAACAATCCCGTCGCTTCTATCGAGTGGTGGAGAAAAGGCACCTTTTGTCCCTTGGGGAGATCAGTTAAAGTCATCCACAGATGGCGTATCGCGATGACCACTTCCGCCATGCCTCTGCCTTGAGCAACAGCAGCTGTCCCCCTCATGCGGAGCACGAAGTCTGTTGCCCTACGGGCTTCATCCAGCAAGTCACCGGCAGCTTGCTTGTCCGTCGTTACCTGGAGCTGTTGCAGCTTTTCAGCCAGGTAAGCCGGCATCAACGCGGACGCGTTCATGGCACGCGCCGCAAACCCCTGAGCTCTGTAGCATTTCTTGAGCAGAGAAGCTGAAGCTCGACAAGCTTTGCTGGGAAGAGTTGGTTTTGTCCCGGATGACCTAGGAGCCAGGTGCGACGCCAGTGTGTCCTCAATTTGAGGCACGTTGGCAATTCCCACCTCATCCATCTCGTCCACGTCAAGGAACTGTGAGAGTGGTAAGAGCATAGGAGCTCTGGGCTGAGGCCAGGTGCAAGTTAGTTCTGTGAGGAAGTCTGGGAACACGAGCATCCTTTGCCTCGTGGCGGCCTGCTGCTTTGAGTAAAAATAGTTTCCTGCCAGCCTCGTGACCTGTTGACGAGGCGGAGGCTCTGGCCATGGGATGTGCAACGCGTCCGTTGCTCTGTGGCACAGGTCGAACAGAGCAGGGATGGAAAAGTCAGTTTCCGGGAGCACAGGTACCGGGGTTTGGGAGAGGTCTTCTCCCTGTTCCTCGAATTCGACGTCTGCGTCCTCCGCGGAAAATTCGCCTGAGGCTGAAATCGAGATCTCGTCCTCGTTCATCATGCCTCGAGTGTCGAATTCGACTGTTAAGTCCACCATAGGAGCCAGCACGTCAGGGCTGTCACCCCATTCGACTCGTGTGCTGTCGTGCAGAGCCATGTTCTCGAGCTCCGGCGTGGGAGTGAGGGGCTCGGTGGTGTCCGCATCCGCTGGCACTGCTGGGGCGCCCATGGCCTTGGCGACGAGGTCAACCCGGTGCCGCAGCACCGTCTCCAGCATCTGGCTGCAGTGTGGGCAAAAGTTGGGCGCATCCAGCGCTGTTTTTGCGTGTAACATTCCCAAGCAGACGGGACAGGTCTCATGGGTGTCCGTCGCTGCGAGGGAGAAACCGCATCCGCTAGGATACGGTTTCAGCGAAGTTAGGCTCGCTGTCCTGCTGGTTTTTCTTGGAAGTCTTCTCTTTCGCTTTCCTTTCTCCGGAGGCATGTCCGAGATAAGGCGAGCGAGTCCTTCCAGAATCCTTTTTCTTTTAATTTGAGACGTCTCCTCCGTCGCGTCGCTTTCGCTGGCTAGCCCGCTACGAGTTAGCAGGGGTAGCGGTTGTGACGCAGTTAGCGCCGTCGAGCGAAGCAGTCTGTGGAGAGAGGAGAAGAAAATACTTCGGGGTTAAGAGAAAATGTGCCGGACTAGCTTTCGCTAGTCCAGCAGTACGCAGGAATAATTCTCTGTACGCTCTGTGTAGGGAGCAAGCTCACCTCTGGTTGAGCGATGAAGCAACAGAGAAGTCCCGCGAAGAGAGGTAGTTCAGGTTTAAGCGAGGTGAAGGGCAAAAAAGAGAAAGATGGATGGGCGTCAGCCGCTTAAATACCCAGAGGGCGGGGCCTCTGGCGCGACGCTGATGCCCTAGCTGTAAAGGCGTGAATATATTCCTTCAGGTAATCGCGCGGGGGCGCAATTCCCATAGCAAGTATGTTGCACCGAGAGAACTTGACTGAAAGGGAACTACTTTGAACACTACTCACTGTACAATATTTACTTAAAACATTGGCAATACCTGTTGGCATCAACCCTCTCTGTGTGTTAGCAAAATATTTAATCAATCTATGAACAGAACTGGTTAACTTCAGAAGTCAACCTGATTTAAGATGGCCGCCACATGTAATCAACTTTGTTAACATAAAAATGGCTGAAAGACAGTCAGTTTTGTAGATCTTAGGCTAAGATTTGGTGTGGTAGTAGCTGAAACTTATACAAAACAAATACCTGGAGTGCACGTCTTATGAGAGCTCACACTATTGCATGAGTTTGCACATCATTTAAACAATTTTAACGGAAACAGCTAGAACTCTGTCCCTTCTCAACATTAGATGAGTTTAGCTTAAATCTGTTTATGAAAGGCAGCAGGTGATTTGCATTAGGGATGTATCGATCCACATTTTCTTACTTCCGATCCGATCCCGATGCTTAAATCTGGATATCGGCCGATACCAATCCAGTTCCGATATCCTCATCATCATTGATTTTATACAAGGCTTTAATAATCTCCTCTCAAGTACAATGTGTACACATATATACATGCATGTCCAAAAAGGCAACTTGAGGTCAGGCTGAAGCCACGGAGCTCAAATGTTCACCAAGAAGCTGCAAAACTTCATCGTAAGAAACAATGAAGTTTAGCAGCTTCTCGGTGAACATTTGAGCTCTGTGGCTTCAGCGGTGTGTTTTTCTTGTTCAATCCGGGGTGGGTGCTCTGATTTCGGTCAGCCGTTCTCAGCCTGTCCCTCTACCGAGACGGGGACGCAGCTGGCCGTGTCGGGATGCCTGTGTTTCGGTTCAGCGAGAGTGGCGTCCCACTGAAGCCCCGGAGCTCGAATGTCCAACGTAAAACTAACTTGACCACAGTTTAATGTGGCGCTATGGCTCTGCAGACATTGAACGTTGCTGTCTTGTGGTGTTTAGTGTAAAATACTTCCACACAACGGCAGTGCTGGGCAGCTAATCCAAAAATTAGTTCCGCTATTTCTAAAGTGCTTATTAATTTATTTAGGTCCGCAATTTCAAAAGCGCTTATGTCTTAGCAAAGCTAGCGGAAGCTAATGCTAACGCGCTAACGTGCAAATGGCGAACTACTTTTTTAATCCAGCAGATTTGACCATTTCGTGAAACGGTTAAGCTCAGAAAAACCTTGTGCTATAAAGTCAGCTAAGAAATATATTTTTTCTCAGAAAATAAATAATTGTTTTTACCGTGTTTTCTTGTAAAGTCCTTCGCTTCTGTGGCCGGTCGCCATTTTGAACAGGGCAAATGGCGAACTACTTTTTTTAATCCAGCAGATTTGACCATTTCGTGAAACGGTTAAGCTCAGAAAAACCTTGTGCTATAAAGTCAGCTAAGAAATATATTTTTTCTCAGCAAAGAAATAATTGTTTTTACCGTGTTTTCTTGTAAAGTCCTTCGCTTCTGTGGCCGTCGCCATTTTGAACAGGGCAAATGAGGCGCTGACGCGTCGCGTAGGCCGCTGAGAAACATCCATAAGTTCACCCTCCATGTTAAAAACTCTTCGTCTGACTCTTCGAAAACAAGCAATAAGGCTGCAGAGTAACACACTGGCTGCTAACTGCTATAGAGAGAGCGCTCTCTCTAGCCCCCCTTAGGGCGGGGACCGCTTTTTTTCACGGACCACATCCGGCGCTGACCGGATATGGTCCGTGAGCAGTCGTCCGGTTGATTTAAGAGCCCGTAAATTTTTTTTTTTTTTTCGTTTTTACTGATAGATAATTAGTTATTAGCGGTACTGCATTTTAAATAAAAAATAGCGCAAATCCGCTTATGAATTATAAAAGTTAGTCAATCCGCTATAGCGCTAACAAATTGTTTAGGTCCACTATTAGCGGATTAGCGCTTTAGCGCTCCCTGGCGGTCTGACGCCCAACACTGCACAGCGGACATGTTACAATTAAAAGTTGGCTAGCTGTTAGCTAAGATGCTACTCACTCAGTCCTCACGCTGTAGCTGGCTGCAAACTATGAAATGGATTTCCTGAATTTGAGGCGGGTCTTGTTACTGTGGGTTCATGAGACAGCTCCGTTCAGGAAATCCATTCCATAGCTTGAAGCCAACGTGCATCATGGATCGGAAAATATTGGCGGGTTGGATCGGAAAATCCATATACGTAAATCGTAAATTGGAAAGCGCTATATAAGTAAGCTCCATTTACCATTTACCAAATGATGCTGGTATCGGAGGCCGATACTGATACTGGATCAGATCGGCCCCATCCCTAATTTGCATTCCTCCAAGGACACAATAAAGGATTGTGTGTATAAAGGACTGGATTTAGTTTTAACTCTTTATTCTATTTGCCATACAAATTACAGCACAGTTAATCAAATTGCGGTATAAAGAAGCTGGAGAAATTGTAAATCTTATTTAATTCCACCTGTTGGTTAAAAGTCTCTACCTCCATGTTTCAGTGAATGAGTTCTATCTGCATAATCAGCTCCCTCTCTGACCTTTCCTCCTGTAACAAGACGACTCTGACACAAAAACACAAAGAATTGATAAGAAAGTTAATTCTCAACAAAGAATTGATCCTCTCGAGGTTCCCAGAGGTCACACCAATTATTTCCCAAGTGAAAGCTGGGCAAAGAAAGACCAATTACCAGAGTCCATCATGAGATGTAAGGCTAACTGCTGCATTTTTTTTCTTCTGTGTTTTCTTTTCTCCTAGTCAGATTGGAAATGTATCGAGAAGACATGTCAGAGAAACATGCCGCCTCTCGCATAGGCAAACTAAACATGCTTATTTCAGTTTATACATTTTATGATTCAATCTCTCTTCCTGGTGCTTTTCTTTGCAGCACACTAACCATGTCAGTGTCTGTTGAGTCACGTGACTCAAGCAGGCACAGACACTGACATTTACAAGCCTCCACTCGGATCTGCAGCAACATTAAAGCTGTTTGTCAGAGAAAATGTGAGTCCTGAACATCTGAGAATGTCCTGATGTTTGGAACCACAGTGCATCGTGTTGTTACAGTTTTCTACTTTGAGCCAATCTACCCCAACAAAGTAAACAATCAAAAGCTTTTGAAAAAAAAATAAAAAATCTTAAAGTTAGCAAAACCTTACACTCAAGAAGCAAAACACCAGCCCTGATTTTCACATCTCTAACCACCATGTCACTACACATATTTATCTACATCTGACACCAACTCTCAGTGAGGATCCACAACTTTTCCTCCTCCACCATAACCCTCAGCACTGGCTCCCCTCAGGGATGTGTGTTGAGCCCTCTCCTGTTCACTCTGCTCATGTGTGATTGTGCAGCTACCCATCCAGTTTGTCATATTGTAAAGTTTGCAGATGATACAGCTGTGGTGGGATGCATCACAAACAATGATGAGTCCAGCTACAGGCAGGAGGTGAAACACCTGGAGAGCTGGTGCAAAGAGAATAACCTTCACATCAATGTGAAGAAGACAAAGGAGATGATTGTGGACTTCAGAAAGAACAAACTCACATACACCCCCCTGAACATAAGAGGATCTGCGGTGGAAGTTGTCTCCAGCTACAAGTACTAGGGGTGCACCTGAATGACAACCTCAGCTGGAGCAACAACACCACCAGCCTGATCAGCCCTCCCTCTCGGTTTTCAAATCCCGGTTAAAAACTCACTACTACTCCATCGCTTTCAATGCCAGCTGATTTGTATTGGATCGTTTGATTTATGATCTGTAATGTTTTTATGTTTTTCGTGTTGTACTTCATTGTCTGTGTTGCCTGTTGCGTGTTTGTTTGTCCAGCACTTTGGTGTGGACTTGTTCCTGTTTAAAGTGCTTTATAAATAAAATGGTATGGTATGGTATGTATGATCAAGAAAGGTCATCATAGACTCTGTACTTCCTCAGGCGGCTGAGACGAGCTGGTCTGAGTAGCCCAGTCCTCACCTCCTTCTACAGGTGTGCAGTGGAGAGCATCCTGTGCTCCAGCATCAACGTGTGGCATGGAGGCTGCACAGCTGCAGAAAGAAAAGCTTTGCAGAGAGTGGTGAAGGCTGCACAGAAGATGTTGGAGTCAGTCTCCCCACCATCACAGACATCTACACATCCAGATGCAGGAAGAGGGCCACCTGCATTATGAAAGACCCCACTCACCCAGCACACACACTTTTTGCCCCGCTCCCCTCAGGAAGGAGGTTGAGGCTCATTAAGTGTAGAACCACTAGACTGAGGAACAGCTTCTACCCTGAGGCTGTTAGACTCATGAATAAATAACCAGAATAATCACTGCAAAATATCACAACATGTTGCTGCTGATCTGTTTCATGTTGCTGTGTTCATTCGTGCTCATCTGCTCACACAGACTCATGTTCGTGCTGCTGTTCGACGTGATGTTTTTATGCTACTAGTGCTTAGTAGCCCTCCCTGGGCTGCCACCTTACCGTGGTGGAGGGGTTTGAGTGTCCCAATGATCCTAGGAGCTATGCTGTCAGGGACTTCATGCCCCTAGTAGGGTCACCCAAGGCAGACAGGTCCTAGGTGAGGGACCAGACAAAGTGCAGCCCAAAGACCCCTTATGATGAGTCAAATCACTGGAAACAATGTTCCCTCGCCCGGACGCGGGTCACCGGGGCCCCACTCTGGAGCCAGGCCCGGAGGAGGGGCACGTTGGCGAGCGCCTGGTGGCCGGGCTTTTACCCATGGAGCTCGGCCGGGCACAGCCCGAAGAGGAGACGTGGGTCCCCCTTCCCATGGGCTCACCACCTGTGGGAGGGGCCAAAGGGGTCGGGTGCATTGTGGAATGGGTGGTGGCCGAGGACGGGGACCCTGGCGGTCTGATCCTCGGCTACAGAAGCTGGCCATTGGGACATGGAATGTCACCTCTCTGGTGGGGAAGGAGCCTGAGCTAGTGTGTGAGGTTGAGAGGTTCCGGCTAGAAATAGTCGGACTCACCTCAACGCATGGCTCTGGCTCTGGAACCAGTTTCCTTGAGAGGGGTTGGACACTCTTCCACTCTGGAGTTGCCCCTGGTGAGAGGCGCCGAGCAGGAGTGGGCATACTTGTTGCCCCCCATCTTGGTGCCTGTACGTTGGGGTTCACCCCGGTGAACGAGAGGGTAGCCTCCCTTCGCCTACGTGTGGGGGGACGGGCTCTGACTGTTGTTTGTGCCTATGCGCCAAACGGCAGCGCAGATTACCCACCCTTTTTGGAGTCCTTGGAGGGGGTATTGGAGGGTGCGCCTCCTGGGGACTCCCTTGTTCTGCTGGGGGACTTCAACGCTCACGTGGGCAATGACAGTGAGACCTGGAGGGGTGTGGTTGGGAGGAACGGCCCCCCTGATCTGAACCCGAGTGGTGTTCTGTTGTTGGACTTCTGTGCTCGTCATGGATTGTCCATAACGAACACCATGTTCAGGCATAAGGGTGTCCATATGTGCTCTTGGCACCAGGACACCCTAGGTCGCAGCTCGATGATCGACTTTGTTGTCGTCTCATCTGATCTGCGGCCGCATGTCTTGGACACTCGGGTGAAGAGAGGGGCGGAGCTGTCAACTGACCACTACCTGGTGATGAGTTGGCTCCGATGGTGGGGGAGGATGCCGGTCAGACCTGGCAGGCCCAAACGTATTGTGAGGGTCTGCTGGGAACGTCTGGCAGAGTCTCCCGTAAGACGGAGCTTTAACTCCCACCTCCGGGAGAGCTTTGAACACGTTCCGAGGGAGGCGGGGGACATTGAGTCCGAGTGGGCCATGTTCCGCACCTCTATTGTCGAGGCAGCTTATCAGAGTTGTGGCCGCAAGGTTGTTGGTGCCTGTCGTGGTGGCAACCCTCGAACCCGGTGGTGGACACCGGCGGTGAGGGATGCTGTCAAGCTGAAGAAGGAGTCCTATTGGGCCTTTTTGGCCTGTGGGACCCCGGAAGCAGCAGATAGGTACCGGCAGTCCAAGCGGCATGCGGCTCGGGTGGTTGCTGAGGCAAAAACTCGGGCGTGGGAGGAGTTCGGAGAGGCCATGGAGAATGACTTCCGTACGGCTTCGAGGCGATTCTGGTCCACCATCCGGCGTCTCAGGGGGGGAAAGCGGTACGCGACCAACACCATTTATGGTGGGGATGGCGTGCTGTTGACCTCAACTCGGGATGTTGTGAGTCGGTGGGCGGAATACTTCGAAGACCTCCTCAATCCTACTGGCACGTCTTCCACTGAGGAAGCGGAGCCTGGGGACTTTGGGTCGGGCTCTCCAATCTCTGGTGCTGAGGTCGCCAAGGTGGTTAAAAAGCTCCGTGGTGGCAGGGCTCCGGGGGTGGATGAGATTCGTCCTGAGTTCCTTAGGGCTCTGGATGTTGTGGGGTTGTGTTGGCTTACGCGACTCTGCAATATCGCGTGGACATCGGGGGCAGTTCCCTTGGATTGGCAGACTGGGGTGGTGGTTCCCCTATTCAAAAAGGGGGACCGTAGGGTGTGTTCCAACTATAGGGGGATCACACTCTTAAGCCTCCCTGGTAAGGTCTATTCAGGGGTTCTGGAGAGGAGGGTCCGTCGGATAGTCGAACCTCGGATTCAGGAGGAGCAGTGTGGTTTTCGTCCTGGTCGTGGAACACTAGACCAGCTCTACACCCTCAGCAGGGTCCTGGAGGGTGCGTGGGAGTTTGCCCAACCAGTTTACATGTGCTTTGTGGACTTGGAGAAGGCATTCGACCGCGTCCCTCGGGGGGTTCTGTGGGGGGTACTCCGGGAGTATGGGGTACCAGGCCCTTTGATATGGGCTGTTAGGTCCCTGTACGACCGGTGTCAGAGCTTGGTCCGCATCGCTGGCAGTAAGTCAGGCTCGTTTCCGGTGAGAGTTGGACTCCGCCAAGGTTGCCCTTTGTCACCGATTCTGTTCATAACTTTTATGGACAGAATTTCTAGGCGCAGCCAAGGTGTTGAGAGGATCCGTTTTGGTGGCCTTAGAATCGCTTCTCTGTTTTTTGCAGATGATGTGGTCCTATTGGCTTCATCAGATCGTGATCTACAGCTTTCGCTGGAGCGGTTTGCAGCTGAATGTGATGCGGCCGGGATGAGGATCAGTTCCTCCAAATCCGAGGCCATGGTCTTGAGCCGGAAAAGGGTAGCATGCCTTCTCCGGGTCGGGGAGGAGGTCCTGCCCCAAGTGGAGGAGTTTAAGTATCTCGGGGTCTTGTTCACGAATGAGGGAAAACTGGAGCGTGAGATCGATAGGCGGATAGGTGCAGCGTCCGCAGTGAAGCGGGTGCTGTACCGGTCTGTCGTGGTGAAGAGAGAGCTGAGTCAAAAGGCAAAGCTCTCAATTTACCGATCGATCTACGTTCCCACCCTCATCTATGGTCATGAGCTCTGGGTTATGACCGAAAGAACGAGATCTCGGATACAAGCGGCTGAAATGAGTTTTCTCCGCAGGGTGTCTGGACTCTCCCTTAGAGATAGGGTGAGAAGCTCAGTCATCCGGGAGGGACTCGGAGTAGAGCCGCTGCTTCTCCACATCGAGAGGAGCCAGTTGAGGTGGCTCGGGCATCTGGTTAGGATGCCTCCTGGACGCCTCCCTGGTGAGGTGTTCCGGGCATGTCCCACCGGGAGGAGACCCAGAGGAAGACCCAGGACACGCTGGAGGGACTATGTTTCTCGGCTGGCCTGGGAACGCCTTGGGATTCCCCCAGAGGAGCTGCTCCAAGTGGCTGGGGAGAGGGAAGTCTGGGCCTCCCTACTTAGGCTGCTACCCCCGCGACCCGACCCCGGATAAGCGGAAGAAAATGGATGGATGGATGGATGGATGGATGGATAGTGCTTAGTGTATTACAGTATTTAGCTTATGTTTCTCTTAGTTCATATCTTAGATGTTATTACTGTTTTTATTTTACATTTTATTGTTGGATTTAACTGGGACCCTGTGTACATAATCTTGTTCCACCACATGTACCACATGTGGTGTGAATGACAAATAAATCTAGCTGACTCTGACTCTCTGACTCTGAAAACACATCTAGTCATTTCTTTACCTTTTCAAAGCACTGACTTTTAAAAAGACCACAACTATAAAGTAGTTAAAACAATCGGTGACATGATTTTTCTACTTTCTCTGCATACCTCACTTAACGTATTTCTCGGCCTATAAGGTGCACCAGATTATAAGGCTCACTGTTAATTTTTGAGAAAATTAAAGGATTTGAAGTGCACCCTACTGTCTGAAAAATAGAGTACAGCAATCATGAGGAAAATGAAAATGAAAGAAATATTTTGATTTTAGTGCATCACAATGTAAATACTTGAAAAAAAAGGGATCATCAGAATATATGAACTATTTGTTTAACATTTAGTTTAGTTTATTTATTCATTCATTTTATAATAAAATACAAAACAATTTACATATATATAATAAGAAAAATAAAAAATATATAAAATGAAAGTCCTCACATGGTGACAAAAAGTTGTTTCAATTTGCAAACTTTTTTTGTTCTGTTAATTCTGTGAAGTGTTTTGAAAGAAAAAACATCTGTTTTCCAAACTGTAGCTAAGCGACCATAAAATCTGTAAAGCAATAGCTCAGACTTGTGAAACATGGTTATGTAAAAAAAGATTGTAAATCATTAATATTTTACCTGTTGTGGATAACTCTTTAACCAACTTCAGTTTGAAGAAATAATCTTTAAAACTTCATCTGCTTTGCCTTATAGACTTATTCATATAAAGTTATCTGATTATTTGCAAGCTCAAAAAGCAGTTTTAGCACTTTTGGTGCATCCAGGGACACATCTGACATGAATAACAACATTTTTGCCAAAACTTAAACATACAAAGCCTGCATAAGTTTGTTGAGATAGTAATTGCTTGAAGTATTATGCAATTTTCAGACTAGTTTGTCAGTCCATCAGAATTAATCTTTATTTCTCCAAACAAGCTATTTCTAACAGGTTAGATATTGTTTATAACATTTCCACACAACCCTGCTTCAGAATATCTGAGCTATCCCTTTAATATTATGACGTTGAATGTTTTCAGGATAGTTGTAGATACCGTATTTTCCGGTGTATAGGTTGCACCTTTTTATGTTTTTTTTTTTTCAAGGCCTGCGACCTATACACCAGTGCGACCTATTTATGGATTTTTTTTCCATATTTTTAGACCAATTTTTGGGTCACTTATGACCCTTTTTCACTTTGGCAGAAAATGGTGCAGTACCACTTTCGGCCGCTAGGGGCGCAGTGCAGTACCACTTCCAGAGGAGTACACCGACCCAAGAAGAAGAAGAAGACCGTTTCCAGCTCATGTGTCCGAAAAAAAGCTCCTCTGCTCGGACTGACTCTGTCGGCCTCCTGGTCTGGATGTAACTTCTGTTAGCTCTGTTTGTTTGCTGATGTTAGCAAGATAAGTCAAGAACCACTCAGCGGATTTTTCTGAAACTTACAGAATGGAATCACAGTGTGGACGTTTACAAATGAGTACCGTAGCTTTATTAGATGTTTGAGATAAAAATAAAAATGAACTATCTTTTTGTAGCATTTAGCTGCTGTTAGCTTCTGGTGTTAGCTTCTGTTTACGTTATAAATAGCTTCAAAACCACTCAGTGTATATTTATTTCTGCTTACAGAGTAATTATAAGGCTCTAATGTACTTAACTATGTCCTGGAGAAAACATTTGACATAACATTCAATTTTTTATTCGTGTCAGAGGCGGACTCGTCTCGTGTTGGCTTCTGTTAGCTTCTGTTTATGTTATAAATAGCTTCGAAACCACTCGGTGTATATTTATTTCTGCTTACGGAGTAATTATAAGGCTCCAATGTACTTAACTATGTCCTGGAGAAAACATTTGACATAACATTCAATTTTTTATTCGTGTCAGAGGCGGACTCGCAGGGCCGGATTTAGGAGGATGGGGGCCCCCTGGGCTTGAGTCAACATGGGGGCCCATATATATACCGGGGTGTGTGTGTGTG
>JBBPBX010063127.1:10040-20621 GCA_038048925.1 Garcialebias charrua
ATACTGTATATAGCTACAGCAGGCTATAGCGTACTTGTGTGAGAATAAGGCAACAGGTTCTGATGGCATTACAGCAGAACATCTGAAATATGCTAGCCAAAAAGTGGCTGTGCTGCTTGCAATTTGTTTCTCTGGATTTCTAACCCATGGACAGTTGCCTGATTCTTTATTATCTATCACTCTTGTGCCGGTAATTAAGGACAAAACTAGTAAGGTTGGTAGCCTTAGACCAATAGCTTTAGCTAATGTGATCTCTAAAGTGTTAGAAAAAATCTTGCTTGATCGTCTTAATCAGTTTATTAGTACAACAGATAATCTATTTGGTTTTAAAGCCAAGTTGGGAACTGATTTCTGTATTTATGGCCTGAAAGAGGCAACAAGAGCATATCTATCAAAAAAAATCATCTGTGTTAATTGGGTTTATTGATGCCTCGAAGGCCTTTGATCGTGTCAATCATTACAAGTTATTTGACAAATTAAAACAGAGAGGTGTTCCAGATATTATTATACAAATTTTAGTTTACTGGTATTCTAACCAGAAAATGCATGTAAAATGGGGCAATAACATCTCTGCTTCCTTTGGTGTGAGTAACGGTGTGCGTCAGGGTGGGCTTCTTTCACCTGCCCTGTTTAACATTTATATGGACGACCTGTCAAAAGAATTGAACCTCTGTAAAACTGGATGTGTGATCGGTGATACCCTGGTTAATCACTTTATGTATGCTGATGACCTGGCTGTCCTCTCGCCCAGCAGTGCTGGTTTTCAACAGTTACTGAATATCTGCTCTGATTATGGGCTGAGATTTGATGTGCAGTACAATGCTAAGAAAACGGTTGTGCTAATATGTAGGACTAAAGCAGACAAACTCTGTTTCCCTGATTTCTTTTTGTCAGGACAAAAGTTAAATGTTTGCTCAAAAACTAAATATCTGGGTCACTACATCACTGACCAGCTATGTGATGATGATGACATTTATCGACAGTGTCGCATGTTGTACGCCCAGGCAAACATTCTGAGGAGGAAGTTTCACATGTGCACTAATGAGGTAAAAATATGTTTGTTTAAAGCTTACTGTACATCCTTGTATGCAGCTCCTCTGTGGTGTAAATTTAAAAAAGCTAGCATGCAGAAGCTTAAGGTTGCTTATAATGACTCCCTGAGAATTCTACTTAAGAAACCCAGGTTCAGCAGTGCAAGTGAAATGTTTTGTAATGCACGTGTCAGAACGTTTCAGGCGCTCATGAGAAATTTGATGTACAAGTTTATGCGTCGTTTGTGCAGCTCCATGAACAGTCTTATTGTAACGTTTTCACATCCCTCTGTCAGTGCGCCAAGATACCAGTCGGCTCTGTGGAATCATTGGTACGCAAGTCTCTTATAAGATTTTATTTTTTATTATATATATTTTTATTCAGAACTAGCTTGAAGGGACGTTCTACCTCAATCCAGGGAATTAGATTATGGAATGGCTTGGAGAATGTAGTTAAAAATGCCAAGTCAATGTTTACATTTAAGAAAATGATCAAAAGGAATTTGTTGAAAAAATATATATGAATTAGCATAATGTGTATTGTATCAATTATTAGTTATGTATTAGTATTAGAAAATTAGAAAGAGTTAGTCATTTTGTACTGCTGGTGAAAGATTATTATTGTTTAATCTGATTGTTTGAAAAAAGGGGCAGATATAATAAGATTTATTCTTCTTTCTGCTACCTTTCATTTTTTTACATTGTGTACGTGTCGTTGATGGGATTGTCTTGTATTGTATTTCTTTTGTAAAAAAATGAACAAATTTAATAAACATAAACATAAACATATTTTTATGCTATTTTTTTTTTTTCGGTATGTGTTGTGTGTGTTATGTGTTTTTTTTTTGTGGACCACGAGTCTGTCGAATAAAGTCGATGATAATGATGTATATATATAAAGTAGATCTCTGATCTCAGTGCAAATAACTTCAATGTTGCAAACTGGGGTGTAACCAAGAGTCAGCGTCTGTTCAACATCCACTAAGTTTGGATCTCGTCATGCTGGACACAAATCAAGAGAATACAACGCATAAACGACAAATCTGCAAACTTCAGTAAATGTGTTGCACACATTTAATATCATTAGCTGACTACAAGTTGTTGCACAGGTAACGTGTCATCGTTTCTAACGTCCCTTTTGACCTGTTTCACAGAATCTCACACGCACGCTCGACACAACGTGACCCTGCAGCTGACATGTTCTACCACTGAACCACGTCAGGAGCAAACATGGCAGCTCCTTGATCCTCTCGCCTGACACAGCATCTCTTTTTGAGTCTGGAAGGATTCGTTTCAGGTCTGCTTCTCCCTCTCATCATGACTCAGACTTTTCTTGCTTTGACCATAAATGTGATTACCAGAGAAAATAACCCTGCCTTCCTGTCTCCACTGCACCAAAGGGCATGAATTAAAACATAAGCTGTGGCCTTGAGGAAAATCTAAATAGAAAGCAACTCAGAGGAAATATAAATGAATAAAAAAAAAAATAATAGGAGCCATTCATGTTGAGTGCATACAGCCCCCTGCTGGTAAACATTATTCACAATTTAGCCAAATCCAACACAACTAGCCCCATGATCTTCTGTTGAATGTGAGCAACAGGTGCAGCATGCTGCCACTTCCACTGTGCTGCTTTTTTTTTACTGGAACATTTAAAAATGATCTAAGATGTGATACACAGTAAGGGTTGGCAGCTGAGTAATACGGTTAGGTTCGATTCTTGGGAGGAACTCTAATAGAAGTCACCACTTTAGGGGGAATATCTTTCTTTAAAAGGTCAAAGGAGTTCATTTGATGCCTGCTGAGACACCTAAAACAAATTTCAAGCACCATTTGACTCATATGACGGTTTTACACCCATTTTTGTGTGTGTGTCGACTTGATAGAAGATCAATAGAACTCTGCTTCCGGTGATTTATCACTGAGCAATAATAAAACTAAATGGATGGATGAAGTTTAAGTAGCAGATCCTCCATCAGCTGCAGCTCCACGCACATCCCTGCTGCATGCGTTGAATTGATAACACTTTGCAGCAACACTAACACTAACACACTGCCTGAATATGGATGTGGATCCGATCAATGCTTCACAAAGTAAACAGTAGAAGAAAGCATGCAGATGTGATCGGGTCTGATGGAGGTCTGGAGGAGGACCACACAGTTTGGGCTGCGGATGGAGGGAGGAGGACACGTGGTACCTGATATTTCCTGATGAGGTACATGGAGGAGGCTGAAGCCCTGCTCGCTGTAAGCTTGTCTCACGTCGCTGCAGCTCCGCGCTTTGCTCTCAGCGGCTAAGGACACGCGCAGCGCGCACAGAGCGCAGAAGAGCTGCAGTCTCCACATCGCATCCATCAGGGAGATCCTTACAGCCGCGTGGCTTTCAGAGAAATATTTCACAGTCGGAATAAAACCAATCCAGATGGATGATTGAGATGTTTCTCGATGAGTCCAGCTGTTGATTTTTTTTATTTTTAAGAATAACAAAAAAAAAAATATCATAAATAACTCCTCAGTTGTGATGCGTCCTCCTCATCGTGCGCTTCGAAAAGGTACCAAAAAAAAAAAAAAAAAAAGAGAGAGAGAGAGAGAAACTCGTCCGAGCTGGGAGGAATCCTCATGAAGGAGCAAGCCCGTTCTCACTGTGCCCACAACTTCTGTGCACACAGTCGGAGTGAGGGGAGCGGAACGTACAGCGGAGACGCACGCGCCGCACAGCGAGCAGGGCGCACAAGGGCAGGGCAAAACATGGAGTGGATGACTTCAGCTTCTCTCATCCAGCGGTGCGCAGGCTGTCCTCCTCAGCCTTGATGCATCCTCAGTCAATCACACACCCATCCACTCACACACTCACTCACACACACACACACGCACCACCACCCACCCCAAACACACACAACACACAGCACATTGGTGGTGGAGACACGTGTTGGATGGATGGAGAGCAGAGCAGACACAAGACACAAACCTGCTCAGTGCTCGTGCGTGGCTCTTTATCTCTGACTGAAAATAACTGATGTGATAATTTATTTGCACACAACACAATCCACCCCCCCCCCCCACACACACACATACATACAGTGCTTGCATCATCAGAAACTTGCCTCAGTTGTGTACAGTAAATGTTAATTTTCAGACAAATTATCATTATCGTTATCGTTGTCGTTGTCGTTGTTGTTGTTGTATTATTATTTGTAGTAGTAGTAGTGGTAGTAGTAGTAGTAGTGGTAGTAGTAGTAGTAGTAGTAGTAGTAGTAGTAGTATTAGAAGTAGTAGTACCCACTAAACAGTGGACGTCCAGGGGACGTCGAGGTGACGTCTATATCGAGCCCATTGGTCGAAGACCAATTCTAGACGTCGCCCCGACGTGCAAACAAGGTCTATTTTTGACGTCTAACCATGACCGCATTTGTACGTCGTATGAACGTCAGTTTTGGAGGTGATCTGGACCCGCTTCACAGAGTTAAACTTTTAGGACTATAAAAGTGCAGTTAGACAATTGATTTATTAAGAATGTTGTTTTTTAATAACATTTTAATGCATTTCCTCAATTCTTTTTTATTTTTTTTACAAATTAGACTTGTCCGTCATTTGAGAGTCCAATTATAGACGTCGCCCCGACGTGCAAACAAGGTCTAATTAGGACGTCTAACTATGACCACATTTGTACGTCGTATGAACGTCAGTTTTGGACGTTATCTGGACCCGGTTCACAGAGTTAAACTTTTAGGACTATAAATTTGCATTAGACAATTGATTTATTAAGAATGTTGTTTTTTAATAACATTTTAATGCATTTCCTCAATTCTTTTTTTCTTTTTTACAAATTATATATACTGTATATTATTTATTTGAAGAATATAATTATTATTATTATTGTTGTTGTTGTTGTTGTTGTTGTTGTTATTCATTCATTCAACCTTTATTTAGGCAGGTTAGACTCGATCGACTCATTTACTGTACAAAAAACCTCATTTATTCCACGACGTCGAGGTCACACATTCATTTCAGTAGGTGGCAGTACTGGTGTTTTTTGCTTTCTCCCATTAAAAAACAAGAAGAAGAACTTCAGAGCCCGAGCGTTATGATTGGATTGGCGGAGGTAGCACGTGATCTGTTCCAACCAGTCAACGCCTCTCTTGTTGAACCGCGCTGGCTTGAATCTCAACCGTTGTTGTTTATATTCTGTCTGTGCTGCCTGTGATCTTTCGGAGGCGGCTCAACTGTTCAGTTCATTTGTCACGGAACTCCTGTCCTAAACTTGCTGCAATCCATTCAGAAGTTGAAGGTAATTGGTTCTGTTTCGTAGCTTTGCTCTCTTGAATTCTGTGGTTTCACGTACATGTAGCTAACGATGGAGCTAACTTTGGAGCTAACGTAAGCTAACTTGTGTCTACGTCTGCGGCAGACGATGTAAAGGAAAATCGAACAGTACAGTTTAGAAAATAAGTTATTTTATCCAAGTAAGCCGTATGCTACGAGTTTTTTGTTTTGTTTTTGTTTCTTTGTTTTGCTTTGAGACTATCGAGGCCTGCATGCGTCCCCATTATTCATTCATTCAACCTGCTTGTTTTAGACTGATGAAGCCGGCTGGAAGGTGAAACGTTTCAGCATTAAAAAATAGAAAAAACTGTCCAGATGACCTGAATTCAGACCAAAGCTTTTCAGTTGCAAATGAATGAGTAAATGTGAAATAAAAAAGCTTTAAAACGTCTCCTTCTATCTCTAATTTTACTTTGACTAGGCAAAATGAGATAAGTCTAAACTACATTCTGACTAATATCTCTGTGAACATGTCGCTCCAGTTGTGTTTATAAACAACTGTGTTTTTTCTTCTTTCTGTCAGGTGTGTGGTGTTAATCTGGACTTGGAATTTGGTGTCCTAGGTATGTTTTGTGACCCCATCCTCTCCCGAGAAACAAAGCGTGCACTTTCAAGACACGATATATATATATATATATATATATATATATATATATATATATATATATATATATATATATATATATATATATATATATATATATACATATACATATATATACATATACATATATATACATATATACATATATAATTTGTGGAGCGTTGGTCCTAGAGGACGTCACAGCTAATGCACCTTTTTGCTTCATCTTAATTATTTTGCATCGCTGAATAATCTTTTGTTTTTGTCCTCAGCAAGTGCAGTGCCTAAACCCAAGGACCTGTCAACGCCCAGTGAGTACCGGTATACATTACACTTTAAACCATTGTTTATTTTATCAGGCCTTGCTAAATAATTTTTTATTTTTTTTTTTCATGGAAAACCGATGCCACTTCCAGATCAGAAATTGGAAGATGGGCATTCCCATTGCCTCAGGATGGTAAGTATTGCAGTGAGACACTTGGAAAAAAATGATCAACCAGCCACCTTGCTGTTGGAGAGATAACATTGTAATCAAGAAATGTGTGTTTTTGTTTTATTTTCCCCCCCAGTGTTTCAGCGTATTCAACTTCTTTGACCTCGGCGATCGCCTAGCCCTACATCCCACCCTTTCAGCTGTGCCAAAGAGGATAGAGACCATGGAGGATTTTGTGAGAGAGGAGCACCTCGTGACTCCAAATTTGCTACCCTGGTAGGTTTTACAAGTCTGGAGGAAAGCCGAGCATAACGCAGTACTGTACAACCAAACACTTGGAAGTGTCAGTGAACTATATCATGGATTTATTCCAACAGGTTCTGCAGATTTCCAGAATTGGAGGAAAGCACACCAAGGACTTTGTCTACAAATTTCTTGATAGGTATGTATCAACACACGCTCACCCACCCACTAACCATCTGAACTAAATATTTTACTTGCAAGTTCAGTATTTAGTTTTGTAAACTAGATATTTAGCTATCAAATTAAATATTCTCTGGATGTTGTAGGGTTGTGTTGGCTTACGCGACTCTGCAATATCGCGTGGACATCGGGGGCAGTTCCCTTGGATTGGCAGACTGGGGTGGTGGTTCCCCTATTCAAAAAGGGGGACCGTAGGGTGTGTTCCAACTATAGGGGGATCACACTCTTAAGCCTCCCTGGTAAGGTCTATTCAGGGGTTCTGGAGAGGAGGGTCCGTCGGATAGTCGAACCTCGGATTCAGGAGGAGCAGTGTGGTTTTCGTCCTGGTCGTGGAACACTGGACCAGCTCTACACCCTCAGCAGGGTCCTGGAGGGTGCGTGGGAGTTTGCCCAACCAGTTTACATGTTTTGTGGACTTGGAGAAGGCATTCGACCGCGTCCCTCGGGGGGTTCTGTGGGGGGTACTCCGGGAGTATGGGGTACCAGGCCCTTTGATAAGGGCTGTTAGGTCCCTGTACGACCGGTGTCAGAGCTTGGTCCGCATTGCCGGCAGTAAGTCAGGCTCGTTTCCGGTGAGAGTTGGACTCCGCCAAGGTTGCCCTTTGTCACCGATTCTGTTCATAACTTTTATGGACAGAATTTCTAGGCGCAGCCAAGGTGTTGAGAGGATCCGTTTTGGTGGCCTTAGAATCGCTTCTCTGTTTTTTGCAGATGATGTGGTCCTACTGGCTTCATCAGTTCGTGATTTACAACTTTCACTGGAGCGGTTTGCAGCCGAGTGTGATGCGGCCGGGATGAGGATCAGTTCCTCCAAGTCCGAGGCCATGGTCTTGAGCCGGAAAAGGGTAGCATGCCCTCTCCGGGTCGGGGAGGAGGTCCTGCCCCAAGTGGAGGAGTTTAAGTATCTCGGGATCTTGTTCACGAATGAGGGAAAACTGGAGCGTGAGATCGATAGGCGGATAGGTGCAGCGTCCGCAGTGAAGC
The DNA here is from genome assembly GCA_038048925.1 of Garcialebias charrua. Lineage (NCBI taxonomy): Eukaryota > Metazoa > Chordata > Actinopteri > Cyprinodontiformes > Rivulidae > Garcialebias > Garcialebias charrua. The sequence goes on from JBBPBX010063127.1 coordinate 17,877, forward strand.
GGGCGCTGTACCGGTCTGTCGTGGTGAAGAGAGAGCTGAGTCGAAAGGCAAAGCTCTCAATTTACCGATCGATCTACGTTCCCACCCTCATCTATGGTCATGAGCTTTGGGTTATGACCGAAAGAACAAGATCTCGGATACAAGCGGCTGAAATGAGTTTTCTCCGCAGGGTGGCTGGACTCTCCCTTAGAGATAGGGTGAGAAGCTCAGTCATCCGGGAGGGACTCGGAGTAGAGCCGCTGCTTCTCCACATCGAGAGGAGCCAGTTGAGGTGGCTCGGGCATCTGGTTAGGATGCCTCCTGGACGCCTCCCTGGTGAGGTGTTCCGGGCATGTCCCACCGGGAGGAGACCCAGAGGAAGACCCAGGACGCGCTGGAGGGACTATGTTTCTCGGCTGGCCTGGGAACGCCTTGGGATTCCCCCGGAGGAGCTGCTCCAAGTGGCTGGGGAGAGGGAAGTCTGGGCCTCCCTACTTAGGCTGCTACCCCCGCGACCCGACCCCGGATAAGCGGAAGAAGATGGATGGATGGATGGATGGATGGATGGATGGATTAAATATTTAATTTAGAATGTAATAATAATAATAATAATTAATTCAATTTATAACGCACTTTTCATTACTGAAAATCTCAAAGTGCTACACATATATTGAATGCTACACACATTCATAAACCGGTGGCGGCAGACTACCATGCAAGGTGCTTTCCAGTCCTACCGGGAGCAACTCAGGGTTAAGTGTCTTGCCCAAGGACACAACGACACATGGTGCGGGTCCCGGGAGTCGAACCGCCAACTTTCCGATCGGGAGACGACTGCCATTACCACTACACCACGGCCGCCCATGTATTAATAACATGGTTAAAATATGACTGGAAAAAAATGTTTTCTCTGAACTAAAATATTGCTGTTGATTTTTGTAACTTTGCTAATGGCACCTCATAGATATGAAAATGTTTGGCAACTCGAGTGCGTTTTGCAGCAATTTTTTAACTGATGTGCTCAAATTTGGCAGCACGACGTCTCAGTGGTTAGCACTATTGTCTCACATCAAGAAGGTCCTGGGTTCAATCCCCGGTTGGACCTGGAGTGTTTCTGTGTGCAGTTTGCATGTTCTTCTCGTGCTTGCGTGGGTTTTATCCGAGTACTCTGGTTTCCTCCAACAGATCCAAAACATGCATGTTCTGCCTTCAGGTCCAGGCCTCCCTTGAAAAAGAGATCTGTGATCTCTATGGGATTTGCCTGCTTAAATAAAGGTTAATAAAGGTTAATAAATAATAATGTGTGTTAGTGTGTTAACTAGTGTTATAAGTGATTGGCAAAAACAAAAATTCAAAGCCACCTATCAACATTTGCTGGGATGGATGTTTTTATTTATTTATTAATCGGGGAGATCCCAGCAAGACACTGTGCATTTTCCAGATTGCCTTTGCATATTGCTAATTACTTTTTGTTTTTGTTTGTTTTTTTGCAAATGCAGATGGAATCATGAATGGAGATTCTGCAGCAACAGAGGATTTTATAAGGACTCATGCTGCAGAGCATTTAAAACATGCAAAGGAGGACATGGGCTCACACTGGACAATTAACACAACTGGTAGAGCTGCTGCCTCTCAGCGAGCAGGTCCCCGGTTCAAATCCCGGTCCGGGGGCCTTTCTGGGTGAAGTTTGCATGTTCTCTCCGTGCATGCATGGGTTTTCTCCGGGTGCTCCAGTTTCCTCCAACAGTCCAAAAACATGCATGTTAGACTGATGGTGACTCTATGACCTTGGGTGTGAGTGAGACAGGTCCCTCTTGTAAATGAGTCCCTGTGGCTCAACGAGGCTAGCCTGTATAAATAAAGGTTGAATGAAAAAATGTGCCACAAAGAAGTGGAGGTGGGGCTTTCACACTGGACATTTAATGCACCACGAAGAAGTGGACACTGGACATTTAATGCACCACAAAGAAGTGGACACTGGACATTTAATGCACCACAAAGAAGTGGACACTGGACATTTAATGCACCACAAAGAGGTGGAGGACATAGGGTCACACAGGACATTTAAAACGTGCCACATAGAAGTGGAGGATACGGGCTCACACAGAACTGAGGAACACATTTTTGGGGGGGAGATGCAAATAGGTGCTGGGCATAAAATTAGAATATCATGAAAAAGTTATTTATTTCGGTAATTCCATTCAAAAAGTAAAACTTCTATATTATATTCATTCACACAGACTGATATATTTAAAAATAATCTTAATGCTGATGATTATAACTGAAAACTAATGAAAACTCCAAATTAATTATCAGTAAATTACATTACTTGAGATCAATTAAAAAATGATTTTTCTAGATGTTGGCCAACTGAAAAGTATTAACATGGTAGCATGGTCCTTAGCCCCAACTATTGAAAGATGTACATATTGTACATTTCATGTTCATACATCTCAGTTGGCCAACATTTATAAAAATACTTTATTTTTATTGAGCTCAAGTAGTAGTCTAATTTTCTGAGATACTGAATTTAGGGTTGTCATTGGTTGTCAGTTTTAATCAACATTAAAAGAAATAAACATTTGAAATATATCAGTCTGTGTGTAATGAAAGTTTCACTTTTTGAATGGAATTCCTGAAATAAATCAACTTGTTTAAAATATTATGACCAGCACACTTTGTACAGATTATTTTTGTGGTGAGGGGACTGTAATTTTATACAGCTTTTTTATTTCTCTTGTTACTGCCTGCTATATAAAAAGGAAA
>JBBPBX010063129.1:6194-20620 GCA_038048925.1 Garcialebias charrua
AAATATTTATTTTTATTTTTATGTATACAATTTTTTTTATTTTTTACTATATATTTATATTTTTTAATAAAGTGATTAAAAAATCACTTTATAAAAGTAATAATAATAAAGTTGGATGAGAGAAAGGGAAGGGGAGAGAGAGGGAAAAGTGGTTTTATTTTCTCAGCTCCAGTAACAGAAGGTTTATAGAAGATGAACTTGCGTCTTCTGGTTGATGGCACATGCACCTTCACAGTTATAGCATTTATATGTTTATTTATATTTGTTAAAGTTATCTTTCCTCCTCCCTCCATTTGTAAAAGGCCATATTTCATTTTCATTGGTTGTCTTGTCTTTATGCTGTTCACTCACCTGCACGCCTGCTCTTGATTTTGAGATCATCCATCAGCAGAGTTAATGCTCCTGTGTTTCCATGCCCTGCATGAAACTAAAACTGAAACTAAAATATAATGGCACATGAGAAATGTGACATTATATTTTAGTTTCTGGATTTTCCCAGCTGTAGCAGTGTTTTTGTTGTTGTTGTTGTTGTTGTTTTTTGTTTTTTGGATTGCATTAAATATCTGCAGTCCTCATCAACCTGTTTGCACTTTTTTTCCACTGCTAAAGGCGATGCCAGCATTCATGTAGTCAATACTTTTATCCTGCAAAGAAATTATGAAGGAAAACATACATTTCCCAGGGAAAGTGAATAAGTTGAAAATCCAACCTGACTGCTACACCTTCATTATGTGAAATGTGAGCGCAGTGACATGAAAGATGTTTTGTTCTCATCTGTAACTTTGCTGTAAATCCCAGATCTGCTCGTACAACTCCCTCCATTCTAACCTGTTGTCTCTGTTGGGAGTTGCAAACTAAACTCAAAATTCAGCTGGTAGAGTGCTCCATAAATGTCAGCTTTTATTATTCTGCAGCAGGGGCCACCTAATGAGCCTTAGCTCCTGTTCACTGAATGGAACAGCACTTTATAAAACGTCTGCAGCGTGTCACGTCAAATTGAATCAAGCGTGCCTGTTGCCATCTAATTTTAATATGACTGACTAATGAATAGATTCAAGTGATACAGCCCTCTCTGACATTTCAGTGATGATCATTAACATGTTGTCTGTTGAGACAGGATCTTACAGTTCAGACTGCATCACAAGGTAAAGCCGGATCGGCGTAAAACATGAAGGAAGCAAGAAAAGTGTAAAAAAAAAAAGTGCGGTTATAGTAAAAACAAAATACAAATTAAAATTTTTAATATCGGTGCAGACTGTAACAAAGGACTAGAAGCAAGAAAATACTGGGGGGTCTGAGCGGGCAGCAGAACAGAGCCAGAAAACGAGGGATGGGCTTTTGATGGAGTCTCATGTGGAGTGTTTATGACGAGGCAGCGCCAGCAACGTAATGAGTCGACTGATCAATCTCCCCTCCAAGCCCAGCTGGATCAATAGCACTGTTTTGACAGCCTACATTAAGCTCTAACTAATTGCCAGATTGCTAAATGCTTTTAAGAAGGAAGACGAAGAAAAAAAACAAAACATATCCAGGACAATCAATAATGTAATCACACAAGGAACTCTCTTGGAGGCCTGTGCTGGTGTGTGTTTAGTGTGTTTGTTTGGACATGTGTGATCGTGGTGAGTGTTCAGGGCCAAATGGTTACCTGCTATATGAATTGCAGGACTTGTGAATGTCCATCATTTGTTTGAGAGCAGCTGGGACTTGTGGTTGGGGATTGGGAGCAGAGCGGTGGTGTGTTTGGGGTTTGAACTACGGCAGCCTCAGTGGGACAGTTGGTGGACTTAGCTCACAGCTGGATGGCTAGAAAAACCACGGTTTTAAAATAAGGCTCCCAGACATAAATAAGCATTAAATGGATGTTCGGATCCATTGAAATGAAGTTCTGTGGAAAGGTTATGAACAGCCAATATCTTACCTGGTGAAGATAGCTTGTTGAGTTGAGAAAATATTTTAATTCTGACTCAGTTGATGAGGTAATGTCTAGACTGAGTGGGGCCATGACCAAAGTGGATTTCTGTGGTTCTCAAACCTTTAATGTTGAACCCCATTTTGGAGGTAAAAGAATAACACGCGTACACACACCTCACCCCCTCTGTGACAAAACAAGACAAAAACAAAATGAGTCAAATGAGAGAAAAAAAACACATTAGATATACATCATTCTTTTATTATTCCTCTTGGTAAATAATTTTGTCAATTAAAGAGAAGTGTTCTGTGACATTATTTTGTTTTTCTCAGAGCATTCTTTTGGACTGAGCTTTTTAATGAGCGAACCCCCACTTTGCAAGAGCCATAAGAAATAATACAAAATGTTGAGTTCCATAATGAAAAAAAGTCTAATCTGTACACAGAAATCAAACAAGTATATGACTTCAATATTTTCAGAGTATTGATGGCTGAAAATACACCGTCTGGCCAAAAAAAAATGTTGCAACCAAAAAAAAAGGGACACAATATTTTGTTGGACTGCCTTTAGCTTTGATTACGTCATGCATTCACCGTGGTATTTTTTCGATGAGCTTCTGCAATGTCACAAGATCTAGTTACATCCAGTGTTGCATTAATTTTTCACCGAGCTCTTGCTTTGATGACTAGGCACTATGGGTGCATCACTTCACCTGCCTCTCTTCTTACCCTGATGCGCCCATCACTCTGGAACAGGGTAAATCTGGATTCATCCGATCAAATGACCTTCTTCCATTAATCCAGAGTCCAATCTTTATGCCCCCAGCAAATTGAAGCCTTTTCTTTTTCAGTTAGCTTCACTGCTTAGTGGTTTTCTTAAGGCTACATAGATGTTCAGTCCCAATCCCTTCAGTTCCCTTTAGTCAAAGTCAAAGTCAACTTTATTGTCAGATCTGCAATATGTACTGTACAGGACATACACAGGACCGAAATTGCGTTTCTCTCAGTCCCTCGGTGCAACAGTAAACATCTAAACATTGAAACACTGAAACATATAATAATAGACATAAGCATAAAATAGTAAAACTAACACTGTCCTGAGTTTTTTTTTGCATAGCGGTGCAAGAGCATGAAAATCCACACCAACTCTAAAACTAAAACATTAAACATTTAATGAACATAATGAGTATAAAAAGTATAACTAAAATAAACTAAAGGTTTCTAGCATTGACATTTGCAAAGTGGCAAAGCAGCGTATGAGTCAGTAGCCGTGTTTCCATCAAGGTTTCTAGGTGCGCATTTTGAAGTATCGCAGCAGAAAAGCTTAATGGAAACGGCAAAATACGAAGTTACTTTCTGAAATTCGCCAAAAAGTTTATACGCTCGCTTGAGGTGGTTTTTGGGAGCTGCGAAACCGAGCAGCTGCGCAAAACGACAGATGGAAACACATTTGCCGACTCGTGCTGCCGTAGCGCACATTCACGTCACGTGACTGATCAGCTGTTTCCGCTCCGAACAACATGTAACTCGCTAAAACTAGTTGGCATGACAGAATAAATACAACTCGCCCGACAGCAGCACGTACCTGAAATATTCTCCCCATTTTGACGAGATGTGTGACCGGGTTCTGTTTTCAACCGCTACTTCCTGTTTACTCTCTGGTCTACTGTAGACATGCGCAGTGCTGACGTCTGACGTAATGACGCTGACGTCTGACGTAATGACGCTGTGCGCGGCTTGGAAAAAGCGCTTCAAGCCAGTAGATGGAAACACTTATGCTCTGCATTAATTTGTATTTACATATTTGCGAGGTAGCTCAAAATTCGAAATGAAAATGGATGGAAACAGGGCTAATGTACACAGTATATGTATGAGGTAGTAGTTGATGTTGTTATAGAGGCAAAAAGTGGCATATGCAGTAAGGCACATTGGGCATCCCTAAATAAGACCGTTCAGAGCACACTGTATATGTACCAGCAGTGGTGTAGATATTAGAGTAGTGTAAATAAATGTAAACAGTAGTAATTACATGTAAGCAGTAGTAATAAAAGTAAACAGTATTAATAAATGTAAACAGAGAATGTAAACAGTATTATGATTATAGGCAGTGATGTAATACAGACATTAGTGCAAGTATGAGAATTAGTGCAAACTGTATGAGCACATGACCGAGAGTTTAGTGAAAAACTTTGTGTTGAGTGATAATGTGTGAGAAAGTTTTAGTGTTAAGGCAGTTCAAATGGGAGGGGGGGCAGAGCAGGCAGAGTGTTTAGCATTCTGACTGCCTGATGAACAGAGCTGTCTCTCAGTCTGCTGGTTCGAGCCTGGAGACTCCTCAGTCTCCTCCCTGATGGCAGCAGTCTGAAGCAGCTGTGTAGTGGGTGTGTGGGATCACCTGCCATGCGGTGGGCTTTCCGAGTGAGGCGTTTGCTGTGTAAGTCCTGCAGTGAGGGCAAGGAGGTGCCCACGATCTTCTCAGCTGCTCTCACAATGCGCTGGAGGCTCTTGCGGCAGGATGCAGTACATGCACCAAACCACACAGTGATGCAGCTGGTCAGGACACTTTCTATGGCACCTCTGTAGAAGGTGCTCATGATGGGGGTTGAAGCTCCAGCCCTTTTCAGCTTGCGGAGAAAGTAGAGACGCTGGTGAGCCTTCTTTGCCAGTGCTGCAGTGTTCCTGCTCCAGGACAGGTCCTTTGAGACGTGCACTCCCAGGAACTTGGTGCTGTCTACTCTCTCCACTGCGGTGCTGTTGATGGTCAGAGGGGCATGTTGGGCATCCTTCTTCCTGAAGTCCACAACAATCTCCTTTGTCTTCTCCACGTTGAGAGTGAGATTGTTGTGTCCGCACCACAAGGCCAGGCGGCTCACCTCGTTCCTGTAGTCCGTCTCATCGTTGTTGCTGATGAGACCCACCACTGTTGTGTCGTCCGCAAACTTGATGAAGTGGTTGGAGCTGTACGATGGTGTGCAGTCGTGTGTTAGCAGGGTGAATAGAAGGGGGCTCAGCACACATCCTTGTGGGGCCCCTGTGTTCAATGTGATGGTGCTAGATGTGTTACTCCCGACCCGCACTGTCTGTGGTCTCCCGGTCAGGAAGTCTAGCAGCCAGTTACACATTGAGGTGTTCAGCCCCAGACTGTCCAGTTTAAGGATGAGCTGTTGGGGGATGATGGTGTTAAATGCCGAGCTGAAGTCGATGAACAACATTCTAACATAGGAGTCCTTCGTGTCCAGATGTGTGAGAGCTGTGTGAAGGGCAGAGGAGATGGCATCGTCGGTTGAGCGATTAGGTCGGTATGCAAATTGGAAGGGATCCAGGGAGTCAGGGAGGACAGATGTGATGCTTTTCATGACTAGCCGTTCAAAGCACTTCATCAGGATGGGGGTGAGTGCTACTGGGCGATAGTCATTGAGGCATGCGGGCGTTGCCTTCTTTGGGACAGGGATGATGGTGGTGGCTTTGAAACAGGTGGGGACGATGGCCTGGCTCAGTGAGATGTTAAAGATGTCCGTGAAGACCGCTGCGAGTTCCCCTGCACAGTCCTTCAGCACACGACCAGGTATGTTGTCAGGACCAGAGGCCTTCCGGGCGTTAATCATTGTACATTGTACGTGTGGAAATGCTCTCACAGTCAGAGTCAGAGAGATTTATTTGTCATTCACATCTTATGTGGTACATGTGGTGGAACGAGATTATGTACGCAGGGTACCAGTTACATCCACACAAAAAAAGAAAAAGAAAAACAGTAAAAAGATCTAAGATATGAACCAAGAAAAACATAGACTAAATAATACACTAAGCACTAATAGCATAAAAGCGTTACGTTGAACAGCAGCATGAACATGAGTCTGTGTGAGCAGATGAGCACGCATGAACACAGCAACATGAAACAGATCAGCAGCAACATGAAACAGATCAGCAGCAACATGAAACAGATCAGCAGCAACATGAAACAGATCAGCAGCAACATGAAACAGATCAGCAGCAACATGAAACAGATCAGCAGCAACATGAAACAGATCAGCAGCAACATGAAACAGATCAGCAGCAACATGAAACAGATCAGCAGCAACATGAAACAGATCAGCAGCAACATGAAACAGATCAGCAGCAACATGAAACAGATCAGCAGCAACATGAAACAGATCAGCAGCAACATGAAACAGATCAGCAGCAACATGAAACAGATCAGCAGCAACATGAAACAGATCAGCAGCAACATGAAACAGATCAGCAGCAACATGAAACAGATCAGCAGCAACATGAAACAGATCAGCAGCAACATGAAACAGATCAGCAGCAACATGAAACAGATCAGCAGCAACATGAAACAGATCAGCAGCAACATGAAACAGATCAGCAGCAACATGAAACAGATCAGCAGCAACATGAAACAGATCAGCAGCAACATGAAACAGATCAGCAGCAACATGAAACAGATCAGCAGCAACATGAAACAGATCAGCAGCAACATGAAACAGATCAGCAGCAACATGAAACAGATCAGCAGCAACATGAAACAGATCAGCAGCAACATGAAACAGATCAGCAGCAACATGAAACAGATCAGCAGCAACATGAAACAGATCAGCAGCAACATGAAACAGATCAGCAGCAACATGAAACAGATCAGCAGCAACATGAAACAGATCAGCAGCAACATGAAACAGATCAGCAGCAACATGATGTGATTTATCACAGTGATTATCCTGATTAGATATTCATGAGTCTAACAGCCTCAGAGTAAAAGCTGTTCCTCAGTCTAGTGGTTCTACACTTAATGCTCCTTAAACCCCTTCCTGAGGGGAGCGGGGCAAAAAGTGTGTGTGCTGGGTGAGTGGGGTCCTTCATGATGCAGGTGGCTCTCTTGAGGTATAAATGTCAGTGATGGTGGGGAGACTGACTCCAACAGACTTAATTTCACTATTAAACATAGCCCTGAGTGCTACTGATGTTTTCCTTTGATTTCATTTCATCAAACGTTTAAGTGATCACCGATCACGATCATTCAGGATTTTTTTTGCCACATTTCTTCCTCAAAGACCATGGGTTCCCACTATCCTTCCAGTTTTTAATGATGTGTTGGACAGTATCCAGTAATTCTCAGTCGAGTCATCTGGACAGTTTCTTTCTTATAGAAACGTTTCACCCTCCATCCAGAGGGCATCATCAGTCAGAGGAGTTCGAGCAAACTGTTTCCCCACCAAGCAGTAAACACCTTAAGTGGACCAACCAGTTTGCTGGAGCCAAGATGGTTTCTGGGGACCGTCCTGTCCCTCGTCTACTCCCAGTCAGGCAGCCACAGCCAAAGTGGTTCAAGGCAAGAAAGTTCATGCTCAATAATCCAAGTACCAAATCCAATAATTATTGGGTCATCTGGACAGTTCTTGTGTTGGACAGTACTGAACCCAATTTTAGTAGTTTCTGCAATCTCCTTAGATGTTTTCTCTGCTTGATGCCAATGATTTGACCATTCTCAAACAGACCGACATATTTTCCACGAGCATGCGATGCGTCCTTCGATATGGTTGTTTAAGAAATGAGAATCAACTCATTGCACCAGTTGGGGTTAAATAACTTGTTGCCAGCTGAAAGTTAATCGCCCGTACAGTAATTATCCAATAGGAGGCTCGTACCTATTGGCTTAGTTAAATCTGGGAGGCAACTTTTTTTTGTTTTTGACCAGGCAGTGTAGTTGAGAGCATGCAAACTCCACCCAGAATGACTCCCCGGCTGGGATTCGATCCGGCGACCTTCTCGCTGAGAGGCAACAGCTCTACCAACTACGCCAACGTGCCGCCCATATGACAAGCTTAACTAATTCAATATAAATTAACGTAAACTAATTCACTGTTGGGCCCCAAACAGTTTGAAAACGTGAAAAGGCTCATTTTAAATTGGATGAATTGCATGTTGAGCAGGGCCGAGATGGTGTAGGGGCCGGGTAGCCAAACCGGGGCCCTAAGGTCCTGGGCTCGATCCCCAGTCATTGCACATCTTGTGGTATCTCTGAGAGGGACACCCAATCCCAAATTGCTCCCCAGGTGCCTACATGTGGGCGGCCGTGGCGTAGTGGTAATGGCAGTCGTCCCCCGATCGGAAGGTTGGAGGTTCGAATCCCGGTTCCCCACACCATGTGTCGTTGTGTCCCTGGGCAAGACACTTAACCCCAAGTTGCTCCCGGTAGGACTGGAAGGCGCCTTGCATGGCAGTCGACGCTACCGGTGTATGAATGTGTGAATGAATGGGTGGATGGCTGGTATTGTAAAGCTCTTTGGGGCTCCTCACAAGGGGCTGGAAAGCGCTATATAAATAAGCTCCATTTACCATTTACCATTTACATAGCTGCCCACTGCTCCACCTGGGTGAATCCCAGGTGCAATGGGTTAAATGCAGAGAGCCAATTTCATATTTGTGTGGGAACATATACAATGATGACAACACATAGCATTTTTTTCTTGTTAAAAAAGTTGCACAGCAATAAACAAACTTGTTTATATTAAATTTCATCATGTCAACCTGTACCCAACAACAACAACAAACTAATTATTTTCCAATATCACAAAAACTGGATTCAAAAAACACCTTTTTTCCTAAACAAGTCATTCCTTCAGAGCGAGTCTTGTGCACGGTCTGCTCATGCATTTTTAAAGAGGAGAAACACGCTGCTGCAAACTGTAAGTGCAACTGTGAGAGCAGCTGACCTGGCATCTTTTTATTTTTACAACTCACGCTGTGTTTTTCACAACCTGTCTTCAGAACCAGTGATGAACTGTGAGGAGATTTGCAATGAGAGGCCTGAAAGAAGAGCATAGAGGACAAACACACACAAACACACACACACATGCACAACCTCTATTCAGAAGCAACACACAAAAATAAGTTATCTTAGAAAATAACAGGTTGTAACAGTTTGGTGAAATCACACAAGAATAATTTGTCCCTGCAATCATTTCCATGCACTTTCAGACCTGAACTTTTATCCACGCTGACTTTAATTTCAGGGCTGATTGCAGGTGCAGATATTTTTTTGTAGATGGCTTCGAATGTAATCAGACATCATTAGTCTAATTACAAAATAACTTCATTATATCTTTTCCAACACTGATGAGGCCAATTAAAATTTGTCTATAAGGTGCACAGTAAAGTGGATATATTAATCAATGATTATTTACCTGATGAGAGATGAATAAAAGGACTGTCTCAGAGAATTATGGAGTGGAATATTTAAACTCTCCATCAGGATTTTATTTTTATTTTATTACTGTAATTAAGTTTAATTATTTTCTTCCTAATCTGATATTTCAAAATGCATTACCTTGAGGGGATTTCTTGAACTTAATATTAACATAAATTATAGATGGACCTGGTTAGATTTTAAAGGTCAGTTTAGCTGTCATTTCGTTTCTTGGCTTCTCAGAAACACCTCGCAGGAATTTCTCCAATTTTTTGCACAATTTTCATGAAGCGTTTAGGGATGAACAAATTAGAATGTAGTTGTCAAATGTCACTGTAAACTCACAAAAAAAAAACAGGCTTTTAAGCTTTTAGCACTTTGAGATTTTTATTAATGAAAAGTGCATTATAAATTGAATTCATTATTATTATTATTATTATTATTATTATTATTATTATTATTATAAGCTAATTATGACAAATTTTTGCAAGATAAATTGATAAAACACATATTATATAACCTAGGGTTCTGCTGTGAGCATTATTATTGTATTAAAGAGTTCTTAAAGAGTAATTAGGACAGTTTTCATCACCATACCTCAGAAAGAGTCATATTTTGACTGTATTTCTACTTTAATTATATTAAATTATGGTGCACATTTAACATTGTATAGCCTTGCAAGATTTTCTGTGTTTTGTGTCCTTCTGTGTTTTCTCCTCCTTGTGTTCTGCTTTTGACACACCTGTTCTTAATCCTAACCACCCCACTTGTCCTTCTTCCTCATACTGTATATTCTGCGTCCTTGCTTCTTGTCAAGGCAGCATGGTGGTGCAGTTGGTAGAGCTGCTGCCTCAGCGAGCAGGTTGCCCCAGTTCGAATCCCGGTCCGGGGGCCTTTCTGGGTGGAGTTTGCATGTTTTCTCTGTGCATGCGTGGGTTTTCTCCGAGTACTCCAGTTTCCTCCCACAGATCAAAAACATGCATGTTAGACTGATTGGTAACTCTAAATTGTCCCTAGGTGTGAGTGAGAATGTCAATGCTTGTTTGTCTCGTTTGTCTCTATGTGTCCCTGTGATGGGACTGGAGACCTGTCCAGGGTGTCCCCCCCCTCTCGCACAGTGACAGCTGGACATGGGCACCAGTGACCCCTGCAACCCAAAAAGGAAGAAGCAGGTAAAGATAATGGATGGATGCTTTTTTGTCAGTTGCTAGTGGATTATCCGTCCTGTCTCCCTCCGTGTCTCATCTACTCCTTAAAAGTAAGTTTGCTGCCCTGCCAGCATTTTGTTTTGTTCATTTAATATAAACTTATAAACTTTTACCTTGGAGTTCTTGTTGCCTTCCTGCACATGTGTTCAACTCATTTAGGCAGAACATGTTAAGCCTATTTAAAGCAACATCTTAGTTCAATGTTAAAAATCAGCTTTTTGTTGTAAATATCCGCATTTTGGTAAAGCATGTAAATGCTTACAGTGTCTTTTTTTTGTGACATTTTGCAAATACACAATATACACAGCAGAACAAAAATACTTAATGAGATATTTTACTCAATTCTGCTCAACTGACTCAATTTTTAATAAAAACTAATCCTGTGTGATCTGTTATTATTTAAAATGTATCTTGGGGATCAGTCTCAGCGACTGCCACAAGTAATTTTAGGAATACATCTCTAAAATTGCAATAATTTTTGTGATGTATAACTTCTGTTTTACTGAAAGTTTCATTCTTGTGGTTCGTGACATATTTTGCTAACAGACAAACTGAGCTAACTCCAAATCGTTAATGGCAAAGTTTCACACAAACACAAGCAGAAACATAATTTACCTTTGCCTTTTGGAGGCGGATTAAACAATGATATAAGAGAGGGTGACTGATCAACATGTAGATTTTCCTGTAAAATCAGTCTTTGATTATTAATTTGAAGCTCTTCCAAGTTATTTACACACTATTCCTTTTAATTTACTTATACAAGAAAGATTAACTTTTCTAGCCTGAAGCAGCTGGACTGAAACATCAACATGTGATGGTGGGGAAAAAAAAGACTCCTCGTTTTCATCTTAAATGTTTGTAAAAAAAAAAGACCCTTTTTATTTTCTACATCTTTATTGATTTGTTTTCCACACCTGTTGTCGCTTCACAGCTGGATTTATTTATTTTTTGCTCGTTGCTTCTTCCTTCGTCCCTTAACTCCTCTTCCTCCTCCCCTTTCCCGGTCTGTTCATGTTCTCCTCTACTTCCACATCTCTGCTATTAAAACAACTAAATTATTAATTCCATAGTGATAATCAATCAATAACACTTTTTCTTAGAGGGATAGCGCGTTCAATAATTCACCAGTCCTAAGGGTGCCCGGCCCCCACTGAGGATGGATAGGACTGTGTGTTTATGTGAGCATGTGTGTGCACCTGCAGGGGGTTATTGTTCACTTTGATTGAGGCGAGCGTTATTGAGGTAGACTGGCTCTGATGAGGGTTGGAAGGACTAATTAAACCTTGAGCTCCTGCTTGGAAAAAGGCAGGAAAAGACTTGACATCAATGGACGTAATCAGAACGACTAAAGCGCAGGTGCATCAAGACAAACGCGTTCGGGTTATTTCATGAAATTTTACAAAACTGCACTCATCTAAGGAAGTAAAAGAAATATAGCATGTTTAAAAATGCAAAAATAAATACGATTTTCAGCTGAGATTCGTGCCGCACCGCTCTATCTCATCATTTCTCCATCGGCTTCAAATTATTTCTAAGGTAAGAAAACTGTGAACTAAAGCAAACCATTATTATTTTACACATCGACTAAATTGTTATTGGGTTTATGATGCTTTTTTTATTAAATTATTGCTGAAATGTTAAACAGAATACTGTAGTGGTCTTGTTCAGCAGCTTTCTCAAAATCTGATTTCACTGCAAACATGGAAGGAAAATATTTAATGAAACAGACGTCACTAAAAGTGGTTTCCATGTTCAAGTGAGCAAACTATTGACACTCTATGTTGACGTGGACATAAGTAATCGGATTAAACAGCCATTCGTAAGAAAATCGTGTCATGTAAATGCCCCGTTTGGATTATTCTGAGCTGATTCAGCTCGATACGAATGACTTTATAATCCAAATGAGAGAGGTGGTTTATGCCAATTCATAATCCGAATGGTGCGCATGTAAACACTTAAAATTATATTTTTATTCCACTGACCTGACTGCGCATGTGCGACCTATGTTAACCTCACATATTTCCACCGTGCTAATGCTAATAATATTAGCACGTCGGGGAAGACAAACTGGTCGGTGAGCGACACAACATTTCTACAAGAAACTTTAACAGGGGCTGCTTGGTGTCGCGCCCCTACCACGTGGCCCCCTAGTGGGGTGTGCCTTTGCCTGCCGGCGCACTTGGGGCCCTCAGTGTCGGGGGCGGGGCGCTTGGGCGTGTGTCGGCTGCCTGGTGGGGCTCGGGTCCTCTGGTCCTGTTGGGCCTGGGCCTGAGGGGTGTGAGTCCTCGGTGCCCGGGCCTTGGTGCCTAGTTCTGGAGCTACATCGGTGCAGCTGGTTCCAGCGGGGGTCTGTGAACATGTCGCTGTTGATCCCGGGGGGTCATTGTGTGTAGTCGCTGGTGGGGCTCTTCCGGTTTTCCCCTATGGTCGGATCTGGGGGGTGGGCGAGTGGTTCATCCTTTTTGGGTGGCCCTGGGGGCTCCGTGCTCGGGGTCCCTCTTGGGGTCTTGGGCTCTGGTCCCCTCTCTGTCTGCCTCGGGTCTTGGGGGTCGGGTCTCTGATGCTTTGCAGTCACTATTAAATGTTCTGTTAGAGAAGCCTTATACACTTATGCATGCTCACAACCACACACAAATAGATGCAGGGATGCACATGCAGGTATTGTATGTATATATGTAGATGTGCATGTAACTGCATATGCATGTACATGTATGTAAGTATATATATATATATATATATATATATATATATATATATATATATGTAGGTATAGGTGTATATATTTATAAAAATCTACTGCAAAGCCATGAATATTCTAAGTCTTTTATACATATGTGTTTTGTTATTGTGTTCGATCATGTTCTTTGCGGGTTTACGGGCGGAGGTCGGGTGTGTTTGCCTTGTGCTTTCTGTGTGTATTTGTTATGTTTTGTGGTCTTGCTTTCCGTCTTTCCTTTCTTTCTATCCTATTTAAAAATCACAATAATAAAATAAATAAATAAAATAAATAAATAAATAAAATGAAAAAATTTAATAAAAAATAAATCATAATGGTGTGAAGAGGATGGCTATAAGGTGAGAAGGGAGGCCATCTATAAAAGGGGGGAAAAGGGGAAGAAAAAAGAGAAACTTTAACAGAGCTCAAAATAATCTGTGTCACCTGTAGCTCAGTCAGGGAGTGCAGCAATGTCTCCATCCTCATTAAAACATGTTGCGGGTCCATTTGGGGCGCTCAGAATTCAAGAATTCAAGTTTTTTTTATCTGTCATACACACCACATGTGGTACATGTGGTGGAACGAAATTGTGTACAGGGTCCCAGTTACATCCAACAAAAGTATTAAAATGTAAAAGAAAAGCAGTAATAGGATCTAAGATAAGAACTAAGAAAAATGTTAACTAAAAATACTAAGCACTAGTAGCATACAAAAAATATACAGTATAATAATAAAAAATATGCCGAACCGCAGCATGTTCTCAGGTTTGTTTACATTCATCACAGAAGTAGAACGTCTTCTTCTGTGCAACAATTTTCAGTCAGGTCATCTGGACAGGTTTTTTGTTTGTTTGTTTGTTTGTTTGTTTTCAGATGACCTGACTGGAAATTATTGGATTGCATACCTGTATTATTGAGCATGGACTTTGTTGGTTTTTCTTCTGTGTTTTTTTTTAAGGGGAGTTTACCACTCTGGGCATGTCAGTACAGTACTTCTATTCTGAATAAAAAAGCCTGCTGCACGTAAACGCTCATCGTGAATGGATTGTGTTCATGTAAACGATACATTCAGATCACGTAATCCAAATGCATTTCAATCCAATCAAAGAATTTTGCGCATGTAGACACAGCTAATGATGATCTACACATGCTGATGTTCGTACTGTATAAGGACTGGCTGCACACAGACTGTAGTGATCATCACCTGCTGGCCTGTGGGCAGAATGTGGCCTGAAGTGGAACTTCAGAGTCATTATAGCTGCAACTTTTCAGGTCAACTTTGATAACAATTATTTGTAGTAATAACAGTGGTAATATATTTATTTTCCTATGTTCAAAGCTTGCCCTCAGCATCTGCTAAGGAAAATTCTGTCAAATGTTTAGTCATCCTTGAAATATAGTTTTATTCT
>JBBPBX010063130.1:3434-17555 GCA_038048925.1 Garcialebias charrua
ACATCTCACTGAGCCAGGCCATCGTCCCCACCTGTTTCAAAGCCACCACCATCATCCCTGTCCCAAAGAAGGCAACGCCCGCATGCCTCAATGACTATCGCCCAGTAGCACTCACCCCCATCCTGATGAAGTGCTTTGAACGGCTAGTCATGAAAAGCATCACATCTGTCCTCCCTGACTCCCTGGATCCCTTCCAATTTGCATACCGACCTAATCGCTCAACCGACGATGCCATCTCCTCTGCCCTTCACACAGCTCTCACACATCTGGACACGAAGGACTCCTATGTTAGAATGTTGTTCATCGACTTCAGCTCGGCATTTAACACCATCATCCCCCAACAGCTCATCCTTAAACTGGACAGTCTGGGGCTGAACACCTCAATGTGTAACTGGCTGCTAGACTTCCTGACCGGGAGACCACAGACAGTACGGGTCGGGAGTAACACATCTAGCACCATCACATTGAACACAGGGGCCCCACAAGGATGTGTGCTGAGCCCCCTTCTATTCACCCTGCTAACACACGACTGCACACCATCATACAGCTCCAACCACTTCATCAAGTTTGCGGACGACACAACAGTGGTAGGTCTCATCAGCAACAACGATGAGACGGACTACAGGAACGAGGTGAGCCGCCTGGCCTTGTGGTGCGGACACAACAATCTCACTCTCAACGTGGAGAAGACAAAGGAGATTGTTGTGGACTTCAGGAAGAGGGATGCCCAACATGCCCCTCTGACCATCAACAGCACCGCAGTGGAGAGAGTAGACAGCACCAAGTTCCTGGGAGTGCACGTCTCAAAGGACCTGTCCTGGAGCAGGAACACTGCAGCACTGGCAAAGAAGGCTCACCAGCGTCTCTACTTTCTCCGCAAGCTGAAAAGGGCTGGAGCTTCAACCCCCATCATGAGCACCTTCTACAGAGGTGCCATAGAAAGTGTCCTGACCAGCTGCATCACTGTGTGGTTTGGTGCATGTACTGCATCATGCCGCAAGAGCCTCCAGCGCATTGTGAGAGCAGCTGAGAAGATCGTGGGCACCTCCTTGCCCTCACTGCAGGACTTACACAGCAAACGCCTCACTCGGAAAGCCCACCGCATGGCAGGTGATCCCACACACCCACTACACAGCTGCTTCAGACTGCTGCCATCAGGGAGGAGACTGAGGAGTCTCCAGGCTCGAACCAGCAGACTGAGAGACAGCTCTGTTCATCAGGCAGTCAGAATGCTAAACACTCTGCCTGCTCTGCCTCCCCTCCCATTTGAACTGCCTTAACACTAAAACTTTCTCACATATTATCACTCAACACAAAGTTTTTAACACTAGACTCTGTGTCATCAAACGGGTTAATCACTAAACTCTCGGTCATGTGCTCATACAGTTTGCACTACTTCTCATACTTGCACTAATGTCTGTATTACATCACTGCCTATAATCATAATACTGTTTACATTCTCTGTTTACATTTATTAATACTGTTTACTTATTACACTACTCTAATATCTACACCACTGCTGGTACATATACAGTGTGCTCTGAACGGTCTTATTTAGGGATGCCCAATGTGCCTTACTGCATATGCCACTTTTTGCCTCTACAACAACATCAACTACTACCTCATACATATACTGTGTACATTGACTCATACGCTGCTTTGCCACTTTGCAAATGTCAATGCTAGAAACCTTTAGTTTATTTTAGTTATACTTTTTATACTCTTTTTTTTATACTAGTATGCAAAAACTCAGGACAATATTATGTTCATTAAATGTTTAATGTTTTAGTTTTAGAGTTGGTGTAAATTTTCATACTCTTATACCACTATGCAAAAAAACTCAGGACAGTGTTAGTTTTACTATTTTATGCTTATGTCTATTATTATATGTTTCAGTGTTTCAATGTTTAGATGTTTACTGTTGCACCGAGGGACTGAGAGAAACGCAATTTCGGTCCTGTGTATGTCCTGTACTGTACATATTGCAGATCTGACAATAAAGTTGACTTTGACTTTGACTTAAATGCATAACAGATTACAAAGGCAAGAACAAACAATGCCCCAGGGACCCATCTCTGCCTGATGCCCTCAATAAGTTTTATGCACGTTTTGATGATCCAAACAGACCAGCTAGCACCAGACTCACCTCATCACCAGATGAAGAGCATCTCAGGGTGTCCGCAGCAGAAGTGAGAGGCAGTCTCAGAAAGATTAATCCTCATAAAGCAACCGGACCAGACAACATCCCAGGGAAAGTTCTGAAGGAATGTGCGGACCAGCTCTGTGAGGTGCTGGCTGACATCTTCACCACCTCACTTGCACTGGAGTCAGTTCCCACCTGCCTGAAGACCGCGACCATCATCCCAGTCCCAAAGAGCTCCACAGTGACTGGTCTGAATGACTATAGACCGGTGGCCCTCACCCCGATAGTCGCTAAATGTTTTGAGAAACTGGTCATGTCCCACATCAAGGCAACCGTCAACATCAACGAGGACCCTCATCAATACGCATACCGTGAGAACCGATCAACAGAGGACGCCATTTCTTCCGTGGTCCACACTGCTCTCACCCACCTGGATCAGAAGGACTCATACGTGCGTCTGCTCTTTGTGGACTTCACATCTGCCTTCAACACCATGATCCCCCAAACTCTGATAGACAAACTATCTACACTTGGACTAAGCCCCTCTATTTGTAACTGGGTACTAGACTTCTTAACAGACAGACCACAGTCCGTGAAGATCCACAACTTCTCCTCCTCCACCATAACCCTCAGCACTGGCTCTCCTCAGGGATGTGTGCTGAGCCCCCTTCTGTTCACTCTGCTCACATATGATTGTACAGCCACACTTCCAGGCTGTCATATTGTTAAGTTTGCAGATGATACAGCGGTGGTGGGATGCATTACAAACAATGATGAGTCCAGCTACAGACAGGAGGTGGAACACCTGGAGAGCTGGTGCAAAGAGAACAATCTTCACATGAATGTGAAGAAGACAAAGGAGATGATTGTGGACTTCAGAAGGAACAAACACAACCATGCCCCACTGAAAATAGGTGGGTCTGCAGTGGAAGTGGTCTCCAGCTACAAATACTTGGGTGTACACATGAATGATAACCTCAGCTGGAGCAACAACACCACCAGCCTGATCAAGAAAGGTCATCAGAGACTCTACTTCCTCAGACGGCTGAGACGAGCTGGTCTGAGCAGCCCAGTCCTCACCTCCTTCTACAGGTGTGCAGTGGAGAGCATCCTGTGCTCCAGCATCAACGTGTGGCATGGAGGCTGCACAGTTGAAGAGAGGAAAGCTCTACAGAGAGTGGTGAAGGCTGCACAGAAGTCTGTTGGAGTCAGTCTCCCCACCATCACAGACATTTACACCTCCAGATGCAGGAAAAGAGCCACCTGCATCATGAAAGACCTCACTCACCCAGCACACCTTCCTCTTTATGATGCACCAAATGGCCGCGCTCAGACCAGTAGCAGCTTCATGGGCTCCCAGAACATTCCCAGTTTTTAGTGTTTTTGTACCTGACTCTGCGCGTTTTTTGCGGGTGAATTATAGCCGAACTGAGCTGTTGAGAATTGGCAGAATTGAAAGACCTCACTCACCCAGCACACTCACTCTTTGCACCACTCCCCTCGGGACGGAGCTGTCAGACTCATGAATAAATAAATAATAAGAATAAACACTGCAAAATGTCACATCATACTGATACTGATCTGTTTCTTGTTGCTGCGTTCATCTGTGACCATCTGCTCATGTTCGTGCTGCTGTTTATAATGATGTTTTTCTACTACATTAGGGCTTAGTGTATTACTAGCTGATGTGATGTCTCTCTTAGTTAATCCTAGATGTTATTATTGTATTTCTCTTGCATTTGTTGTTGGATGTAACTGGGACCCTGTGTACATAATCTCGTTTTCAACACATGTACTACATGCGGTGCAAATGACAATAAATTCTCTCTGACTCTGACTCTGACTCTGACACTCACTCTTTGCCCCACTCCCCTCAGGACGGAGGTTGAGGAGCATCAAATGTAGAACCACTAGACTGAGGAACAGCTTCTACCCTGAGGCTGTTAGACTCATGAATAAATAAAAATAAAATAAAAAAAACACTGCAAAATATCACATCATGCTGATGCTGATCTGTTTTCTTGTTGCTGTATTCATCTGTGTTCATCTGTGACCATCTGCTCATACAAACTCATGTTCGTGCTGCTGTTTATTCCCACTATATTAGGCTTAGTGTATTACTAGTTGATGTTTTTCTTAGTTAGTTCTAGATGTTATTACTGTTTTTCTCTTTCATTTGTTGTTGGATGTAACTGGGACCTCGTGTACATAATCTCGTTTTCATCTCATGTACCACATGCGGTGCAAATGACAATAAAGACTCTCTGACTCTCTGACTCTGACTCTGACTCTAAATATGATGGGGCCAGACCTTTTAAGATTTTAAAAACAAGCAATAAAATCTTAAAATCAATCCGATAGTGGACAGGGAGCCAGTGAAGAGAAGCCAGGACAGGGGTTATGTGTTCATATTTTTTAGTTGAAGTTAAAAGACGAGCTGCTGCGTTCTGGACAGATTGTAAACGATGCAAAGATGATTTGTCTAAACCAACATACAGTGAATTACAATAGTCCAAGCGAGAAGTAATAAAAGCGTGAATCACCTTTTCAAGGTCTCTGAAAGAGAGACAAGACTTCACCTTGGCAATGAGTCTTAGCTGGAAGAAACCGGATTTAACTACAGCATTTATCTGTTTGTCTAACTTAAAAGCACTGTCAAAAATAACTCCCAGATTCCTGACATTGGAGTGGCTGTATGAAGCCAAGGGGCCAAGAACATTTAGGGTGTTACATTTGCCAAAGCTGATGGCTTCCGTTTTATTTTCATTTAGATTTAGAAAATTAAGTTTTAACCAGATTTTAATGTCATTCAGACAGTCCAGGAGTGGATCCAGTGGAGTGACCCTGTCTGACTCAATTGGAAGATATAACTGTGTATCATCAGCAAAGCAGTGAAAAGGAATGTTGTGTTTTCTAAAAATGGACCCCAAAGGCAACATGTACAAATTAAAAAGCAGTGGACCTAAAATAGACCCTTGAGGGACTCCACAGATCAAAGGAGCTGGAGATGAAGAACAGTTCCCTAAATGAACAGAAAAACTCCTGTCAGTCAGGTAGGATCTAAACCAGGATAAAGCTGTGCCTTTGGTACCAACCACCTGCTCAAGTCGTGACAACAAGATGTTGTGGTCCACAGTATCAAAGAGCTTCCTGCATCAACAGTTAAAAGGTCATTAAAATCTCTTTAAAGGGCTGTCTCTGTGCTGTGGCCTGATTTAAAACCTGACTGGAATATTTCACCAATGCTGTTGGCAGTTAAAAACCTCTCGTTGATTAAAAACAACTTTCTCTAAAATTTTCGACAGAAAAGGTAGTTTTGAAATAGGTTTGTAATTTAAGAGCAGTGTTGTGTCGAGGTTTTTCTTCTTTATGAGAGGCTGCACCACAGCATGTTTAAAAGAAGCTGGAACGCAGCCAGATGACATATTTGTATAACCGAGGACACGGGAGTATTTTTGGCTGCTGTTTTTATGCCCAGTTCCGTCGTCTCTTTCACAGAATTCAATACAACGCCAGTTCTTTGTAATTGGCAGCTCTGATTGTTCCAGTTGATCAGGCATCCATGTTTTTAAGGGTTGTTGTTGAATCTGTGCAGCAAATTACCGGAGTGTGTGGTGCGTGTTTGGCAGAGGAGCTGAGGGACAGCACGCCAGGCCGGCCCGTTTGGCCGTCACAAGTGTTGACTGTAGGATGGAGCTGTGCGTTAGCGTGCACACCGGGTCTTGAGTAACCGCCCACTCTGCACCGAGTGCCTCTGAATGTTTTTTTTTTCCTTTGGTCTGTAAATCAATGAGGCTGACCCACATCGTTGGCTGACTGACTAATCAGTCAAAATCATTTAAAAAATAACCGTGCTGAGAAACAACTGCTCTAAAACTTCAGTTTGTAGAAAGTAATTGATGTTAGGGCTGAACAAAATATCCAGAATTTTATTTAGTTGCTGTGATAATGTTTAATTGAACACTTTAACCTAAAGAAGTTGTGAACTGCAACTGGCAAACCTCGTTCCTCAGATCCTATATACTGTGATGCATGAGAAGCGCCGGGGAAATCTAAATGTCTTTATTGCAGATGATAAAACAACTCTTGCTAAAAAATTTACTTTATATATGCAATTAATATATACCATATTTTCTGGCCTATAAGTCACACCTTTTTGCCTAATTTCCATACCCTGAGTGACTTATTTATGATTTTTTTCCCATATTTATGAACCCATTTTTGGCTGAGATATGACCGTTTTCATTCATTCCATTAAAAATATTGAACACTACCATTTCCAGAAGGCACTCAAGTAGTATGGCATGCCGTTGTGTCATGTAAAAGGTAAAAGTGGCTATTAATTATACAGTCGACTTGCCATAGCTGCATCGCCCCGGTGAAATGCAGCTAATTTGACCATTGAAGTGCATTTATTAAGTAACAGTTCAACTGAGACACAAATTTACTTTAATGTTGAGATAATAAATAATTGTTTTTAAGTGTTAATCTCATTAAATTGTTGTTAAAGTCCTCCCGTGCACGCTACCGTGGCCGCCATTTGACAGACAATCGATTTTTGGCACAATATTGGCCCACATTTCCGGGTTGTCAGCGGTGACGTGTAACAAACATCGACATGTCAGCTGTGACGTGTAACAAACACGACAGACATGTCAGTGGTGACACATAATAGATGTGACTTATACAGCGAAGCAACTTATTTATGGGTTTTTCAAAATTATTAGACATTATTTGGACAGATGCGACATGTACTCCGGTGCGACTTATAAGCCGAAAAATATGGCAATTCATTTGTATTTATTTCCCTAACATCATTAAGGAAAACATCCTATCATCACTCGTGAACAAGATGCTCTGATCCCTAAAGTCCTCCACCTTTACTGGTCTATCTACGTTTCAACCCTCACCTGTGGTCATGAGGTTTAGATAATGATGGATAGAACCACATACTGAACCCAAGCTGCTAAAATGAGTTTCCTTTGTACGGGGGCCGGGATCAGCCATAGGGATACAGTGAGGACATCCGTCATCTGGAGGGAGTTTGGAGTACAGCCGCTGCTCCTCCACATGGAAAGGAGTCAGTTGAGGTGGTTTGGGCATCAGGTTAGGACACCTTCTGAACGCCTCACTATGTAGGTTTTCTGGACCCATTCCACTGATAAAGAGGCCTTGGAGAAGACCAAGAGCTCGCTGGTGGGATTGTGCATCTTGTCTGGCCTGGGAACGCTATTAGGTTCCCTAGGAAGAGCTGGAGTGTCTCTGGGGAGAGGGATGTATGGGTTTCTCTACAGGACCAGTTGTCTCTGCAACCTACTACGAATTAGACGTAGAAGATGGATGGATAGATGGATGGATGGATGGATGGATGGATGGATGGATGGTTAAAGAAAACAGCTAAAAAATGTAGGGGTCACCACAACGAGCAGGGGCCAAGATGGTGTAGTGGCTAAGGAATCAGACTTGGGATCCGAAGGACCCAGGTTCGAACCCCGGCCACGGCACACCTTGGGGTGTCTATGAGTGCACATCTATTTTCCCCAGCTCCCCGGGCGCTGACTACGGCTGCTCACTGCACCACCTGGTGGTGGTTGGGTTAAATGCAGAGGCCAATTTCGTCTGTCAAGTATGGGAAACATACACAGATGACAAAAATGTGACAATTATTATTAATTATTACTTTCACAAAATATTTGGCTAGTGTTGAACCCATGAATCTCCTCCTGACACAACCGGGGTTTGAGCCTACAGCCACAGGATTGCAGACGGCAGCACTGACCACCAAGCTACTGCAGTCTCCTATATTTTTCTATAATTAGTTTTTGATATTTTGCCGCTATGGCTGATCAACCTCAACCAGCACAAAAATGATTTAAACTCTGTCCATTTTACAGATGCGAAGGTATAATTTTCCGCGTCAATGAAATTAGTTTTCCTTAAATAAATGCATGTCCCTCGCGTCCTTGAATACAAAAATTTAAACAAAGATGTATAGAAATGTGTCAGTGCTCTGAAATTGGGCTGGGGTGTCTGTCAGCCACTACCCCACCAAACTTTAGCTCAATATCTGTAAAAAGAACCGAAATAGAGACAGGTTTGTGTTTCCATCTCCTTCTTTCCTGGGTCGCAGAAAAGAAGTGTCCATATCCAGCAGTCAGTGTGCGAGAGGCGGGGGACACCCTGGACAGGTCTCCAGTCCACCACAGGGACACATAAAGACAAACAAGACAAACAACCATTCACACCTAGGGACAATTTAGAGTTGCCAATGAGCCTAATGTGCATTTTGGTCTGTGGGAGGAACTCGGAGTACCCGAAGAAAACCCATGCATGCACTTTAAAGAGCATGCAAACTGTACCCAAAAAGGTCCATGCCTGGAATTTGATCTGGCAACCTTCTTATTGCGAGATGACAGCTCTACCAACTGCACCACCACAATAATTGCATACCTGCAAACTCAGAAGGGATGAAAGAGGTGACAAACCTGTAGTGTGTATGTAGGGGGTGGGGTGTCCTGACACTATAGGCTAATGTTAACGCACAATTCACTGCTGTTAGCTGACATCCTAGCTAGCACTATATGCTGACAAGCTTAAAGGTATTGTGACATGATTTTGTAAATTTGAATATTTGTCAGAACATATATATCTTATATCATTGAGCTCTGGTCGTTTTTGCATAATAAATTATAAATATATTAAATTTTTATTCCAAGTTATGGTAGTTGTTTTCTCTGGGATACGCCCCTAAAAATCTGCGCATTTCCGCAAAATGTCATCTTGACGTGACAACGGGAAGGCACGCTCCAACGTGCATTTAAATAATAATGGCGGAGCATGTCCTATCGCGTCTGAGATATCATTTTGAGACAGTAAATCTTCCAAAACTCTCATTAATAAACCCTCCCTGAATAAAAAAATTACAGATGTTACCTGATGGCGCAGACATAATTTAAAAATGCATACATAGCAACGTGTTTGCTCCGGGCTCTCGGCTAATATTTTTAGAAGCTATCTTGGCTAACAAGAGTCCCTGACACCGGTCACGTCTGAGATATATCATTTTAAGACAGTAAATCTTCCAAAACTCTCATTAATATCCCTCCCCGAATAAAAAGAATTACCTGATCGGCAGACATAATTTAAAAATACATCATTAGCAACGTGTTTGCTCCGGGCACTCGGCTAATGTTTGTTAGCTGCTATGTCGGCTTATTACCGGTTGCGTCAGCGATATATCATTTTAAGACAGTAAATCATCCAAAACTCTCATTAATATCCCTCCCCGAATAGAAGGAAACTACAGATGTTACCTGATGGCGCAGACATAATTTAAAAATACATCATTAGCAACGTGTTTGCTCCGGGCACTCGGCTAATGTTTGTTAGCTGCTATGTCGGCTTATTACCGGTTGCGTCAGCGATATATCATTTTAAGACAGTAAATCATCCAAAACTCTCATTAATATCCCTCCCCGAATAGAAGGAAACTACAGATGTTACCTGATGGCGCAGACATAATTTAAAAATACATCATTAGCAACGTGTTTGCTCCGGGCACTCGGCTAATGTTTGTTAGCTGCTATGTCGGCTTATTACCGGTTGCGTCAGCGATATATCATTTTAAGACAGTAAATCATCCAAAACTCTCATTAATATCCCTCCCCGAATAGAAGGAAACTACAGATGTTACCTGATGGCGCAGACATAATTTAAAAATACATCATTAGCAACGTGTTTGCTCCGGGCACTCGGCTAATGTTTGTTAGCTGCTATGTCGGCTTATTACCGGTTGCGTCAGCGATATATCATTTTAAGACAGTAAATCATCCAAAACTCTCATTAATATCCCTCCCCGAATAGAAGGAAACTACAGATGTTACCTGATGGCGCAGACATAATTTAAAAATACATCATTAGCAACGTGTTTGCTCCGGGCACTCGGCTAATGTTTGTTAGCTGCTATGTCGGCTTATTACCGGTTGCGTCAGCGATATATCATTTTAAGACAGTAAATCATCCAAAACTCTCATTAATATCCCTCCCCGAATAGAAGGAAACTACAGATGTTACCTGATGGCGCAGACATAATTTAAAAATACATCATTAGCAACGTGGCCTGTACCGCGGCTATTGTGTTAGCTATCTGATTCGGCTAGCTTGTTAGCAGCGAACAAACATAATCTGCCGTGATAATTGGCTTTATACACTCAAAGTGTATAAAGTAAAACAACATGAACTCACGTAAAATAAATAGTTTATAATCTAAAACACTACACACCTCCGATTATGTTTACACAAAGACTTACTCATCTCCTGGACAGTCTTCCGATGGTCCCTGCGTTGTTTCGACATGGTAGCTCCTGTGGGACTTTCTTCTGTAGATTTTCTTTTAAAAATAGTAGGAATAGCATCCGGTTTTAAAAGTCTTCTGAATCTTAATGGTAATCCTAAAGATTCTTTTATACCAGGTGCTGAAAACAATCGGCAGTGAAATGGTCGCTGCAGACATAGGACTCCTGGAACCCACCGGTCGTTGTCTGGTCCATTCTTGACAAAGTTTGTCATCTTTTGGAAATTTGTGAAGGCTCACTTGTTCACTGCTGATATTAGAACACACAAATGCACTACAACGTGACGGCATTTTTCAAGTTACACAAATAAAAGGCGATCCTTCAGGAAATGAATCTGTATGGCAAGCAGTTAACACACCAAACAAACGGGCAAGGCTCTGCCTTCTCCCTGTTTAGACGTTGATGACTGGCGACGACGACTGGTGATGACGTATTGCGGAAATGCGCAGAATTTTAGGGGCGTATCCCAGCAAGTACCAGAGAAAAACATTACCATAATTTAGAATAAAATTTAACATATTTATAATTTATTATGCAAAAACGACCAGAGCTCAATGATATAAGATATATATGTTCTGGCAAATATTCAAATTTACAAAGTCATGTCACAATCCCTTTAAATTTCTCTTACAAATAGCATTATGTTGGAAAAGGTAACTGATTACGACATGCATAACGTTGCTAAAGCATGATACATTTTTTGCCAAATCAATTTTAAATTACAGCATCATCATCGGCAGATGACGAGTCTTACCTCAGAACTAACGGTGTCCAATATTAGAAGTGGGTAGTTATAACGTAGACCAGTTTCCTTCATCCATAGGATAGATTTCCATATCATCTATCTTGATGGTGATTGGCCACATGACTCGTTTTCCACCAAAGATGTTCTATTGTGAAGACAGAAACCTTGTTGTTGCTTATGGTCCAGTCCATGGGAAATTATGCCATTATACCTCTGGGCAATCTTCGGATATAGATGATTCACGTAAATGACATATTTTGTTTGAAATTGGCAAATTTTGCCGAAAAGCGACAAGTTTGCATGTATTGAGTTTTTGTGTTCGCTAAAGTCAATTCTCAGTGACGGCCAGTTTGTTTTGGCCTGTAATGATTTGTAGATGTATGTTCAATACTTATTGAGCGTTTCATTGAAAACCTTTCACTGGTGTATATTCACACACATGGAAGATATACAAAATTATCTGACTTTTGTAGCAGCAGGCAACAGATGATGAAAGTTGGATGGGGATAGTTTGGTATGTGTATATCCAGGTTTATTGTTATCAGTAACCACAGAACCTGTCTTCAACAGGAAGTGATCCGAAACCTGGTGAAGAGGTATGTGGCTGCCATGATACGCAGCGCAAAAACGGACGAAGGACTGACCGAAGAAAACTTTAAGGTGAGTGGCCAACGAGATGCTGTTGTCATGGTGACGGGCTCCAAATAAACAAGCAGAAAGGAGAGGGACCTCTTCTCAAACCACGTCTTTCTGCTGTTCTGTAACTCGACACTCTGCAGAGCTGCTTCTGAACAAACATCGGGTTCAGAGCAACCGTTTATTTATGTCAGCCCTCCTATAAACTCTGCAGCTTTTATTGGTTCCAGACAGTACCGTTTTTTTTACTGCGGCAAAGATTTATTAAAAGGCGTTAAATAACAAACCAGCTATACTCATGTTCTCCTTTTTCATTCCAAAAATTTACCCTTCCAGTAGGAACACTGCCAAGGGGTTTTCGCCGTTTCCCAATCTTCCTGAGCCGTTATTTATTTTATCGCTCAGAGTAGGTTTACCCATGATGCCCTTGGAGGCCACCTTTGAAGTGAACATTCCTTTGGGCTTTTTCAAAGCAACAACAACATCAGGTGCACAGCGGACTGAATCACTTCTCCCTCCTGGTGTGTTTATCTATGTGAAGTGTGCTCAGGTTGTTGTGTGCTGAAATGTGTGACCAACATCAGCGTTTTCTTCTCCGAGGAATAAAAATGACACGAGCCGTGCAAAATCCCAGATGGCAAGTGGGAAAATAAGTCTATGAGGTGGCTGCGAGCTGATTTATGGGGTTTATATGTGTTTTTAAAGGGTGGGCAAAGACAGAAGGAAGAAAGGTAAACAGTGACTGTCTACGCAGGTGTTTAAGGAAATTTTGTCTTAAACCTGTTGGTTAAATGAGGGATTTAAAGGGAAGTGAAAATCAGTTTTGTAGTCTCCAGATGGGTTTACTGCTGTTTCTCGGAACAAACACCACATTTCCTGTTTTCCCCATACGAAACAGTAAAATGTACTCTCAGCATTTGTATTTGATATGAGTTTGGTCATTTCTGAAGAGATGTTCTTTCATTATTGTAGTAGTTACTTCCTCATCAGCTGTGACATCGGCCACAGAACATTGAGACTGGAGATAGGGCAGAAGTCTTCCTCCAAGCTAGGCTAATAGCTAGCCAAGATATTAATATTCAACTTCAACCAATTTGGTGGTGGCCTTTGTTTAGTTTGTTGCTACTCTCTCAACCGAACAATGTTTGTGTTGCTATGCTAACGTATGTATGTCAAGCACAGACAGGGTTACCATATTGTTGTAGGGATGCACAATATCATCAGCATGGTGTTGGTATCGGCTGATATTAGCGTTAAAAGTTTAATATCGGACTCCGGCCATTCCATCAAAATAACTCACCGATATAAAAGACGCTGTTTATGTATGACAACCCAGTGACAAGGATGTCTGCAGCGGCAGCACAACGTGATGACATCACGCATACCTACCTGATCTCACAGCGGAGAAAATCTTTCAAAACGTCGACTGTGTGGAAGTTTTTTTTTTTTGTGTGTTGGTGAGGATGTCGGATTCCAAATAATTTTGGACTAGTTAAGCTTTGTTACGTCGTCCCCAGTCAGAGATATTTTTCCAGCGTAGCCTTACCTGAGTTACACGCCGTCATTTCCGACGTCATTGAGAAGCTAATAGCCAATAGCACTTGGGTGAGTTTTACCACAGCCATTCGGACGTCGTGTTAGCCCCGTTAGCATGATTAGTCTTACGGCACAATGGATAGACAAAAACTTTGAACTTAAAAAGTCTGTCCTTCATGCACAAGAGTGCAGAGGATTCCACACTGCAGCTAGGAACCTGGAACAAGCCTCCACAAGTGAGACAATATTGCAGGTGACTAATGCTAATAAATAACATTTAACACTTTTAATTTAATATACTGTAAGTCAAAGTGCTATGCATATAATATGGCTGTTACTGAGTATATGTCACCAGCTCTTACAGCTGTTGCACAATTTTTGTAGCAAATAAGCCTAAATAAGAGGGCTATGTTCTGACAAAAGAACATATACAAAATATCGGTATCAGTTATAGGCCGAATAAGTTTTAACACATCAGCATATCGGTTATCGGCCAAAAATCCAATATCGTGCCTCCCTATATTGTTGGACTCAAGTCTGTTAATTGTGTCAGTCAGCCTGATTTGTGCGTCAAGTCAAAGGTTTACTCAACAGTGGACTGATTCTTTTATCAGTCTTGTGGTCTTTGTTCAGCACACATTAATTTGTTTAGTAGCACGGACGTTCTGTTGGAAGAAACCAATGTTGATCAACTAAACAAACGATGT
>JBBPBX010063132.1:5545-20620 GCA_038048925.1 Garcialebias charrua
CACACACACATCTGATTCAACAGTAAAAAACACACAATTCACTTTCCTGTCTTGTATTATCCTATTATTGTTTGATCATCTGTTCCTGAGCTAAATTCCAATTGGAAAGGCTTTGAGTCGGTCTCTTATTCTCTTAATATTAAATATCTGTGGTGTCCCTGAGGGCACTACATGATGAATGTAAACAGTTAAATTCATCCACCCATTATGTTTACCCGCTTCTTCCTTTTTGGGTCACTGGTGCCCATCATGATTGGATTTAGCGCTGACCCCCCAAGTAAGGAGACTGAGAAAGGAACAGCAGAGCCAGGAGTACAAAAGGTAAGTGATCTTTTATTTACAGGTGCAGCGACTGTTTTCAGGGCTGAAAGGACAAGGTGAGTAATTGGATCTTCTAGGCAGGTCTTTGTATAATGATTTCAGAGCAGAGATTAAATACACAGCAGGTCGGTCCTCCTCAGGCAGCTGCAGGTGGGTCAAGTTAGTGGTGATTAGCTGTGGAGAGAGTGAGTGACAGAAAACCCAGGAATCCCACTGGTGCCCATATCCATCAGTCACTGTGTGAGAGGCGGGGGACACCCTGGACAGGTCTCCAGTCCATCACGGGGACACATAGAGACAAACAACCATTCACTTGCTCACTCACACCTAGAGAAAATTTAGAGTCCCCAATCAGTCGAGCATGCATGTTTTTGGTCTGTGGGAGGAAACCGGAGTACCAGAGAAAACCCACACATGCACGGAGAGAACATAGATACTCCACCCAGAAAGGTCCCAGGCCGGGCTTTGATCTGGCGACCTTCTTGGATGCAACAGCTCCAACAACTGACCACTGTGCCGCCCAACAGTTACCGTATTTTCTGGCCTATAAGTCACAGTTTTTTAAAACAAATTTTCATGTCCTGTGACTTATACGGCGAAGCGACTTATTTAGGGATTTTTCCCCATATTTTTAGACAAATTTTTGGCTGAGATATGACCGTTTCCATTCATTCTGACGTAAAAAAAAATGGAGCAGTACCACTTTCGGCCACTAGGGTCCACCAACCGTTCCCAGCTCATGTGTTCAACAGCAGACTCATCTGGTCGGACTCACTCTGTCGCAGCACGGCCTCCTGCTCTCTGGAGGTATGAACTACTGTTAGCTCAGTGTTTGACTGTTAGCAAAATAGCTCAAGAACCCCAGGACAGATTTGATGAAACTTACAGAATGTAATCCCTGGATGGACATTTACAACTGATTAGCTGTAGGAGATGTTTGAGCTAAAATTTGATTTATTTATTATTTATTTTAGGGGCCAAGATGGTGTAGTGGCAGAGAATCTGACTTGTTATCCGAAGGACCCAGGTTCGAACCCCGGCCACGGCACACACCTTGGGGTGTCTATGAGTGCACATCTATTTCCCCAGCTCCCCGAGCGCTGACTACAGCTGCTCACTGCACCACCTGGTGGTGGTTGGGTTAAATGCAGAGACCAATTTCATCTGTCAAGTATGGGAAACATACACAGATGACAAATGTGACTAATTATTATTTTCGCAGCGCACGCGCACGTTTGGAAGACCGTCAAAGTGAAACAATTTAAATCCAGCTGATTTGAACATTACATTAATTTTTAAAGGAAAAGTTAAGCTCAGAAACACTTTTGCTATAATGTCAGCAAACATATATATTTTTATAAGGTGTATATCTTGTTAAAGACCGTGTAAAGTAAATTTCAATATTTTCTTCAATAAACATTATAAATGTCATAATTGTAATGTTGTAAATGAGTAAAAAGTCTCAAATTGTAGATAAATTAATTTTGGAGTTATAGATCAACTTGTATATAAAGATATGTCTGTTTCAGGATTTTTTAGGCGTGTTTTAAATGTGACCGCGTTTCGTCACGCGGTCTTCTTAAGTATAGCCCCACCCCCTGCAGCTCCAGCCGTATAAATTAGATCTTGCCTCGGTGGAGCCGTTCACTCGCGAATCGCAGATAGCATCAGATAGCAATAGCATAGATATTTTGTTCATTGTTAGCTAGCTAATCAATTATGCCTCGTTCGTGCATCTGTGCCCTACAAGTTCACAAGCTCCTTTTTTGATAAGAAAATGCGACAGGTCCATTGCATACTTAGTTATCAACGTGATTACTCTATATTTTAATCACCAACACAGACCCCGCATGCGATGTGACCGGGTCGGACCGGGTGCAGCGAGTCCGCTCATCTTCTAAAATAGCGCTTATTATTAAACACATAACAGCGGAGTTATGAATTATAGTTGTGTCCTCAACTTTAAAAACAAAACCAGAGTTGTTTGTGCACTAAAAACAGCGTAACTCTTGGAAAAAGGAGCTGCTGTTACAGCCAGAACTCAGATAAAAACAGAGCAGGTTTACTGGATCTCTGCTGCACCTGTCTGCCTCTCCACACACAGCTCAGGCTGTGAAGAACGATGCCGACCGTCACAGTGGTCACTGTCTGACTCAGAGTCTGAGTCTGGCTCTGGAGGTTCAAATGAGTAGGGCTGGAGAACTCCAATTAGGCTGCCAGCCTTCGCGAACATCTTCAGGGTGCAGGACACGGGCGCAGTACTGCGCTGAAACCACGCCCACGCGCTGACACGCCCCCAGCGTTTCAGACCAGGGCACAATTATGTTTTTTCATTATTTTTGAGACTTAATTTTATAAGGTAAACAATGTTTTTAATCAGTCAGATTTATATGGGTGATTAATAACACATATTTATGCCGTGTGACAAACTCAAAACACACATTTAATTTTACTTTACACGGTCTTTAAATTTTAAAGAAATGAAACGTATCCGCTCGCTGCGCGTGCACGCTTCGCAGTACCAACGTAGCAAAACTATTTTTTTTAATTCAAGTTCAGCTCAGACACATCTTTGCTATAATTTTCAGAAAACAAATAATTGTTTTTAAGTGTTAATCTTGTTAAAGTCCTACCGTGCACGCTCCTGTGGCCATTTTGCAGCCAATCCATTTTGGGCAAAACTCAGGCCCACATTTCCGGGTTGTCACCGCTGACGCGTAACATACACAACGCGTCAGCGGTGACGCATAATAGATGCGACATATACGGAGGTGCGACACGTTTATGGATTTTTCCACTTTAATGGACATAATTGGACTAATGCGAGTCTGCGACATATAGGGCGGAGCGACTTTTCAGCTGGAAAGTACGGGTAAATCAAAATACCGTAAGTTAAAACCTTTTCAGGATCAAATCAAAGCACACTCTGTACATCTAAAGTTTATTTTTCAGATCACGGGGCAGTAAAGATTAAAACAAACAAAGGCACCAAATGAAGTTCATGTTTGTTTTTTTTAACAGTTTTTTAAAACTTTTTTCTTGTTGGACACTTTAGCTGCAGCGAATTACAGCATGGTGGATACACAAAAGAAAAAAAAAGATCATTTTAAATGTAAACTATTCTGACAGTAAAATAGTAGGAAGATGTTTTCTGATCTATGCTTCATTGTTTGAGGGGAGTCAGACCTAAGAATGCAGACAGACACGAAGAGCCCCAATAAAAACTAAAGACATTATTAAACACACAAACCAAAAGGCATGTAGATTCCCCTGCTGGCAATAGAGGGACAATATGAGAGTAATTTAAGCCACTTCAGTGCCTTTGTTAAGATGGACTTCTTCTTGCTTAAAGTAGCTTAAAATGGGTTTTAAGGAACAATAATGAACAGTTAATATCTTACCTGTTGCAGATAGCTGTTTGAATGACTTCAATCAGGAGAAAGGACGTTTTAAAGGAGACCAAATATTGGTTTCATAAATTTTTATAGTATGTCTGTGGGCTATCCAGACCATGTTCATTCAATTTAATACACAAAATAATTCTTAGATAATAAAATATCCCCTTTTTAGTTCTGCCTTTTCTCATTTCCGTTCTGAACAGGCTGTTTATGATAATGAGCTCTGAAGGCCACGCCCTTCAAAAATCTGTTTACATTAACTCCGCCCTCCAAAGGGTTTACGTTAGCATTTCTTGCACTTTAGAAATGGCTAGTGCTAGCTTAAGATAACTTACCGAAAGCCGTATGCACGCACCGCCATTTGCTGCACCTGTTAGCATTAGCCCACCCGAATCCGAGGCTAATGTTAGCTCGTTCCTCCTCCGCCTGCTTAGCTCCGCTTAGCTCCGCTCGTTGCATGCGGCGCTTTGGGCATACCTGTCAAGTTTTGGATTTAAAAAATAAGGGAAATTTTCTGCCGGGTACGCCGAGCCATCCCACTAGCCCAGGGATCTGCAACCTTTATGATCAAAAGAGCCATTTCTGCCCCTTTGTTCACTAAATTAAACGTTTCCGGAGCCACAATACCTGCTACAACTGGGATTCTCAACTGGTGGCCCACAGACCACTTTAAGTTTGTTAAAGGACAATTTTCTGACCGGTAGTTTTCTGGCCATTGTAAAGCTGAAAATATCTAATGATTTGTTGATATTTTTACATTTTAAGACTAAAAAAGACCAGATTATCATAAAGAAGGAAAAATAATGTGATCTTTCCCAATTAAAAAATAAAATAATGAACTATGCAGGTCTAGGTAAATTATTTTAATTGTGGAAAAATTAAATATCCTACTTCGAATAAATAAAGTTAACTTATGTTTTACTCCTTCTATTAGTTCTAGTATTCACACATTTGCAAAGGAAATGACAGGAAAAACTGCTAAAACTAGCCCTTTTTGTTGTTATAAGAACAAATAAAATTCAGTTTAAAGTTAGTTTTGATCAAAGCTTGGAAGAGCCACTGCTGAGGGACCAAAGAGCTGCATGTGGCTCCAGAGCCGCAGGTTGCAGACCCCTGCACTAGCCCAACCAAAGTCCAGGACCCCTTACATTTTAAGACAGGTTTACAAGAAATCTAAAATAACTACCTATCAGCCTCTTTCAAACCAGTTATGTGATCACAATCTGATAGGCCTACCTTTGTGCTTGACGGATTTTTCATGCTGACGGACATCGTTCCTTCCCCCATGAGAGACACTAAAGTCGCAGTTACAAATCTTAAAAAACGCGTAATAAACTTTAGGAAAGTAAATTCGCTGTCCCATTTTTCAACATATTTACACGAAGTCTTAACTTTTTTGGCAGGGACGCGTCCTCTCTCGTTACATCCATCTCTGTGTTTTTCCGGGTTTGTTCTCGACCGCGCCAGCCCTAACATCGCGAGAACTGCCACCGAGGCTACTGCAGGTGGCAGTTCTCGCGAGGCTAGTGACAGAGGCACCGGAATGTTTATTTTTTATTTTTTTTTAATAATATTATAATACGGGAGATTTCCGGGAAAATAATAATTCGGGATGACGACAGGAAAGAGGGGTAAAATACGGTAGTTTCCCGGCCAAAACGGGAGACTTGACAGATATGGCTTTGGGAGCGATCGCAGACACATACACAAAGTTCACAGAGTGTTTCCAGATAATTTATCCGTATGAGGTAACCTCTGATCGGAGCACGGTCCTCAAAAGCTAGCAGCACCCGGCGGCAGATGGTCCCTTCGCCGGCATGTCTAATCCCCACCCACTTTGCTCCGCTCGTTGCATGGTCAGGCAGCGGTGATCTGCTCGTTTTACGTCTGCCGGCTGCTCGTTGGGAGCAATCGCTAATACGCTAAAAATTGAACTAAAACGTAAAAATAACAATTATACTTTATTTATAAAGCCATTTAAAACAACCACAGCTGCAACAAAGTGCTGTACACATGAAATTAAGAACATTTAAACAAAAGATGAGATGAAATCAGGAAAAACAACCGTCACGTCTTTTATACTGAAGTGGGTTGAGCCTAACCAGGGGTTGCTAGGTGAGGGGCTGGACTCAGGTTTGGGGTGGGTTGTCCTACGGCTTGTGACGTCACAAGCCGCAGGATTTGAAAACGAGACATTTATATCCCTGAAAAATAAATCTACTTAGAGTAAATATACCACTGGGTGCATTTCTTTGGCCCTAGGACTGTTTTTTAAAGAAGTAAATACCCAAAGTAGAGTAAAAAAAAACATTAAAAAGTGAATTTTGCATCTGTGGTCCCCTTTAACTCTGACCAGACTGAGGCCCTGTACACACGTAGCCTGGTGTTTGAAAAACGAATATCTGCGCAAAAAATATATCTCCGTACATACATGTTCGGATATTTAAAATGTTCGTCTACATGTCCCTGTTTATTTTCACCACAGAGCGTTGTATAGAATATGCCGAACCCATAGGTGGCAGTGTAGTGCAGTCACAACCCTTCAAAGCAACAACTTCCTGTTATTATTATATATATTTTTCGTTTGTTTGTGTGGATAGACCGCGAGGTTGAACTACTATTAAATGCCGTGTTGGAGTACAAAGTTAATAAAACGGAGGAAAATGTCGACTGGGAATCATGTCCGACTGGGAATCCTGTCAGAGCAGGTATGTTGACATTTTAGCGCTTTTTTTTTAGAGCATTATGTGACGTCAGCGCCGCAGCAGCTGCCGCAGAAATACGCAAATCTCCGGTTCTGAAAGTCCACACGCAGACCCGAAAGCGGAGAATGCTCAAATCTCCACTTTGGTCAGAGTTTTTTTATTATTGGTTTATAGTTACATCAACTGGAGTTCACGTGTGGATGAAAGGCCAAACCGCATGATGAACTATTCGGTTTTACTGATATCCGGCTACGTGTGTACAGGGCCTCACAAGCTAACGGCTACAGCTGCTGCTGTTTGTACAAACAAATTGTAAATATGCATTTCTCATGTACCCGGGGAACAGTGTACGGACCCTGGGTAGATGGGAGCGTGCCCAGGACCAGAGCCCCATGGTGGGTAGTTATGCTTGGGACCCCCCTGGTTCTTTGGTGAAGGCATTTTAAAAATCGGGGGGTGCAGTTCGTATTCCGGGAAAAATGGTAGTAAAGAGCTGTACGTATTGTGTCATATTATGAAAATGACCCATTCTGCTGGTAGTTTTGTCACCTATCTTCAATTAAGAAAGACAATACTTTGCATTTTATTTTTGCACCAAGTTGCAGATGGAAATAAAATCTTTATTAATATCAGTTTATGTTTGACTGTTGTGCCGATTCCTCCCTGTGTTGCTGGTGAACCCCTGCGCCTCAATGTGTGACCGTCTTGGCTGATTTCCACTTTGTCGCCCAGCTAAAAGCTGACAGCTGATTCCATGCAGCATCTGTTTGGATTTCACAATCTTATCCTCCTCCTCCTCCTCCTCCTCCTCTCCTCTCCTCGTCCTGCCTGCAGGACTCTCTGAGGCTTTGATGCAGATGGAATATGCAGGATTTCTGTGGAAATGGCTAAATGTAACTTGAGACTTGACGGCACAGTTCTCACACTGCGCTCTCTGACTGCAGTACATCTTGAAGGTTACATTTCACCAGTTTAGGTTTGGACAGATCAGCAGCATGCTGAGTCCTCACCACTGAATCAAAATCATACAAACTGTACTAAAATGTGTCACATTGTCACACCAGTGTTTCACTTTTACAGACCTCTGGCATTTGTTTTGTTCTCATAAATATGTATTTCATGACTATTTCTATCACCCAGTGTTCGTTATCAGTTAGTAATACTCCTTCACCAGCTGTCGAGCCACAGAGAATAGATTGTGGAGAGTAGGAGTGTGTATCTACAACCCAAAACTTAAAAAATATATACTTTTTACACTCCATGGCCTGTTGATAATTTTAAAGGTAACATCATTTGAAATCTTTATCCAGTAAGAATTTCATTCTTTAGTGTCGATAGTGGTTTCAGAACAACTTAATGACGACACAAATGTAGGATGGTAGATGAGGGTAAGAATAAATGTTATATAGTTATAAACAAATAAAGAGTTTGATTGGTCACCAGTGTGGAATGTACAATCTATAATGTCAGGTCAGTTTCTTTCCTGGGTTTGATAAAGGCCTTAAAATTAAACACTCCAAAATGAGATTTTCATTCATTTTCTCTAATTCTGTCTGAGACTGCTTCAACTGAGGCACTCCACAGAGAGCATCAGACTGTTTAATACCTCCCTCTACATTTCAGATGCTCAGTATAAATAATCCTCTGGTGTAACATACCACAATGTGAAAAAATCATACTTTATCCTTTTGACTTCTTTTAACTTGATCATTTGTCTGGTTTTAAAGTTTTCATTGTTTCACATTTTCACTTGCTTTATTTGTTTTTATTGTCTGTCTCGTGGTATTCATGTTCTGTTATTTGTGGAGTGGATGCAGTAATGTTGAACTTCCCTGCTGGGATTAATAAAGTATTTCTATACAGGGTATATCTATATATATTATTCCCTTGCTACTTCGCAGTTTGTTTATCGCAGACTCTATCTCGTTTTTTTGGTTTTTTTTTCAAAATAAGATTGGACACGAGTCGACACACAAATTGGCTGACATGATGGATGAGCCGCACAATTGGCACGGATTGTTTATTTAAAATAATTTTTTTAAAATTATTTAGCACCTGCTGCACATTTTTGTAGCTCATACTGCAGGACAAGCTTCCTGCTGCAGCTGATCAGCTGTTCTTCATGCAGAGTGGAGAAGTGGGCGTGGCCAAGAGCGCTTGCAGGTGGCAAAGAGCAGAGGAAGCAGGGAGCTGAAATCATGACATTCTTTGCTCTTTCAGAGCGTTTAGAGTTTAGAAACAATGGCCCTCATTCACGAAAATGTTCGTATTTTTATCCTAAATTTCTCCTACTTTTGTTCGTACGAAGCGTTCGTACGAACATGCCACGTCAGATTCAACAAAGTCTTCTATCCTGAGGAAACGTGTGTAAATGGGTTGCGTAAATTTAATGAATCCCACCTGTTCTAAACAGCTGCGCGTGCACGCGAGAGGTTATTTACATAATTCCCACCCCTCAAAACACCATATAAGGCCACGTTTCCTGCCTTCTGACAGCAGGAAGTGTCCATTCATTCAAACTCAAGAAGTAAAAGGAGGAACTTCACGCGTTCGGAGATCTGCTCTCAGTCGCGCTGTGGCTACCCCCCCCCGCAAGTGTCGGATGGTCAAATATCTTTAATTTTAGTGTACTGTGTTACATTATAGTTTCACTTATTCAGAAGAGCCGTGGCGCACCGCTACCCCCCACCCCCCCGCAAGTGTCGGATGTGTTTTTGAACAGAAGCATTTTAAAATGTCTCGAAACTACAGTTAACTTCATATTAATATTGTAGTGCATATGTCTCCCGTGGGTCGTACAGTATCAGAAATCAAGAATAAATGGTTTGATCTGAAAATGGCTTCAAACAAACGTCTCGCCGCAGCACGGACAGGAGGAGATCAAGGAATAGTCTGAGATGGTGGACAATAAATGCCACGCTGCAAGACGCGTGCCAACATGTTTTGCAGCACAAATGGGTCATGCGCGCACCTCCTGGTCAGCGCGCAACCACATTCTGCAGGTTATATTTCGAATCGGATATAATAATCTATTGCTCCGATGGTGTTTGGCACAAGATCAGTCTTAATTCGTACTTGTTCTGCGGCGGTGTATGGGGATTTTATGTACCTGGGTGTTAATATGAGGAGCGGCTTTGATGACCAAGGGGAGCGCACGACTCACTGAAGCCTGCGCGACACACCAAATTACACTTAAAATTATAATTATAATTCAAACAGAATAACCTATTGTCAAGAATAATTATGGTGCGTGATTTTTTTAAACCCAAAATATTTTCTAAATAACGAAATATGAAGTTATTCGTGGAGAAGATCCGTCTGGATGACAGCAGACTGACGCTCCTAAATTATACGACAGGTCCGGACCACTCGTAAATTTTGTTCGTATCTGAAGAAAATCGTAGGATACGAAAACATTGTTGAATGCCACAAATGATCCTAAATCACTCGTACGCACAGTTTAAGAACAAATCTGTGCGTACGAACGGTTCGTGAATGAGGGCCATTGTTTAGAATATTGCAAGAGTGTGGGAATGGTTTGAAATGTCTTAATATATAAATATAAAAACAAACTACTACTTACTACTTGTACTACTATTTCTACTTAGCAAATTTTCACTTATCGCGGGGCTTCAGGGTACGGCTCCCCCCGCAATAAATGAACGACTACTGTATCTGTCCATCCGTCCATCCATCCACGTAAAATACGTACTTGTATGCTTGGGTGACTACTTTTGAGACTATTACCATCATAATTAGGCCCGAAGCAGCGAAGCGTTGCAAGGACCTATTGTAATTGTAGTGTTTATTAGGCCCGAAGCAGCGAAGCGCTGCAAGGACCTATTGTAATTGTAGTGTTTATTAGGCCCGAAGCAGCGAAGCGCTGCAAGGACCTATTGTAATTGTAGTGTTTATTATTAGGCCCGAAGCAGCGAAGCGCTGCAAGGACCTATTGTAATTGTAGTGTTTATTATTATTATTATTATTTTTTTTTTTTTTTCTTCCCCCCAAAGAAGTGGCCTTTTGGAGGCTTTATCATATACGAAAACTCACCAAATTTGGCGGACTCGTCAGGACTGGTGAAAAATTACGTATTTTGGGGGCGTGGCAAAAATCGTCACAGAAACGGCTCAAGAGCGCCCCCTAGAAATTTTCAAAATACCCTCCGCATTGACCTTATTTTGACGTAGAATCATGAAATTCGGTACACTTGTCCATCTCACCAAGATGCACAGAAAACCCTCTGGCACCAACGTTGTACAATAAATGGGAAGGCGGCCATTTTGAAACGATGACCAAATTTTCACCCCTTTTTGGCCGTTTACAGCCTCCGCATTTGAACGAACTCCTCCTATGAATTTCGCTCGATTTGGTTCAAACTTGGCCAGTTTCTTCATAAGGCACCGGGGAACAAACAATATCAAAATTGTGCGTTTTCATGAATGCTGAAGGGGCGGGGCCAGACGTCAAAGTTGGACATCTCGCCATGAAAAACGAAACGCTTACAGCTCTTACACGAAAAGAGTCTAATACA
Source organism: Garcialebias charrua (assembly GCA_038048925.1). Taxonomy (NCBI): domain Eukaryota; kingdom Metazoa; phylum Chordata; class Actinopteri; order Cyprinodontiformes; family Rivulidae; genus Garcialebias; species Garcialebias charrua. Next base: position 16,504 of record JBBPBX010063132.1, read on the forward strand.
TCAAACCTTCAGTTATTGACCCACATCCGGTCCCCTGCAAAACTGTATGGTCAAATCATGACATCACTTAAGCCACGCCCCCTGACAACAGGAAGTGTAAAGTTTTACTTTGAAAGGTCCATATCGGACCCGTGTTACCTAATCAGCGTGACATTGTGTCCAGTGACTAAAGACATGTTGGTGTAACAAGCTTTCCAGCACTGTTCGTTTTGGGTGGAGCAAGTGGGCGTGGCGACATGGCGAAGTAAGACATAACGCCATCACCATACGTTTGGATCTAAAATCCACAGATTTGATCCGAGGAGTACCAAAATCAGTATGATCGATCATTGCCCACCCCTTGAACAGGTGTTTATGCTAATTAGCAAATCGCTACAGAAACGGCTCAAGAGCGCCCCCTAGAAATATTCAAAATACCCTCCGCATTGACCTTAGTTTGACGTAGAATCATGAAATTTGGTACACTTGTCCAACTCACCAAGATGCACAGAAAACTCTCTGGCACCAATGTTGTACGATAAATGGTAAGGCGGCCATTTTGGAACGATGACCAAATTTTCACCCCTTTTTGGCCGTTTACAGCCTCTGCATTTCAACGAACTCCTCCTAGGGATTTCGCTCGATTTGATTCAAACTTGGCCAGTTTCTTTATAAGGCACGGGGGAACAAATGTTATCAAAACTGTGCGTTTTCATGCATGCTGAAGGGGCGGGGCCAGACCTCAAAGTTGGACATCTCGCCATGAAAAACGAAACGCTTACAGCTCTTACACGAAAACTGTCTAATACATCAAACCTTCAGTGATTGACCCACATCCGGTCCCCTGCAAAACTGTATGGTCAAATCATGACATCACTTAAGCCACGCCCCCTGACAACAGGAAGTGTAAAGTTTTACGTTGAACGGTCCATATCGGATCCCTGTTACCTAATCAACGTGACATTGTATTCAGTCACCGAAGACATGGTGGTGTAACAAGCTTTCCAGCACTGTTCGTTTTGGGTGGAGCAAGTGGGCGTGGTGACGTGGCGAAGTAAGACGTAACGCCGTCACCATACGTTTGGTTCTAAACTCCACAGATTTGATCTGAGGAGTACCAAAATCATTATGATCGATCATTACCCACCCCTTGAACAGGTGTTTATGCTAATTAGCAAATAGCCTCCATAGCGCCCCCTAGATTATTCAAACTGTTGTATCTCAGTGATACATCATCCGATCTGAACCAGATTTATTATGCTTTATCAGTGAACACTTCGACACACATTGATAATGTTATGTAAATTTTTACTCCATAGCGCCCCCTATATTATTACTACAGTTATATCTTAGTGATACATTATCCGATCTGCACGAGATTTATTATGATTCATCAGTGAACACTTCTACACACATTGATAATGGTATGTAAATTTTTACTCCATAGCGCCCCCTGTATTATTACTACAGTTATATCTTAGTGATACATTATCCGATCTGCACGAGATTTATTGTGCTTTATCAGTGAACACTTCGACACACATTGATAATGGTATGTAAATTTTTACTCCATAGCGCCCCCTGTATTATTACTACAGTTATATCTTAGTGATACATTATCCGATCTGCACGAGATTTATTGTGCTTTATCAGTGAACACTTCGACACACATTGATAATGTATGTAAATTTTTACTCCATAGCGCCCCCTATATTATTATTACAGTTATATCTTAGTGATACATTATCCGATCTGCACGAGATTTAATGTGATTCATCAGTGAACACTTCTATACACATTGATAATGGTATGTAAATTTTTACTCCATAGCGCCCCCTATATTATTACTACAGTTATATCTCAGTGATACATTATCCAATCTGCACGAGATTTATTGTGCTTTACCAGTGAACACTTCGACACACATTGATAATGGTATGTAAATTTTTACTCCATAGCGCCCCCTATATTATTACTACAGTTATATCTTAGTGATACATCATCCGATCTGCACGAGATTTATTGTGATTCATCAGTGAACACTTCTACACACATTGATAATGGTATGTAAATTTTTACTCCATAGCGCCCCCTATATTATTACTACAGTTATATCTTAGTGATACATTATCCGATCTGCACAAGATTTATTGTGCTTTATCAGTGAACACTTCGACACACATTGATAATGGTATGTAAATTTTTACTCCATAGCGCCCCCTATATTATTACTACAGTTATATCTCAGTGATACATAATCCGATCTGAACCAGATTTATTGTGCATCATCAGTGAGACCTTGTGGACACATTGATATTATGGTTTAACATATGACTCCAGAACGCCCCCTAGATTATTCAAACTGTTATATGTCAGTGATACATCAGCCGATCTGTACCAGATTTATTGTGCGTCATCAAGAAGCAGTTCTACACGCATTGATATTGTTGTGTAAATTTTGACTCAATTGCGCCCCCTACATTATTTCTATAGTTGTATCTCAAAGATAGATCATCTGATTTGAACCAGATTTATTGTGCATCATCAGTGAGTCCTTGTGGACACATTGATAAGGTGGGCTAACATTTGACTCAAGTGCGCCCCCTACATTATTTCTATAGTTATATCTCAGTGATACATCATCCGATCTGAACCAGATTTATTGTGCGTAATCAGTGAGACCTTGTGGACACATTGATATTGTTGTTTAACATATGACTCCAGAGCGCCCCCTAGATTATTCAAACTGTTATATCTCAGTGATACATCATCCGATCTGAACCAGATTTATTGTGCATCATCAGTGAGCCCTTGTGGACACATTGATATGGTGGGCTAACATTTGACTCAAGTGCGCCCCCTACATAATTTCTATAGTTATATCTCAGTGATACATCATCCGATCTGAACCAAATTTATTGTGAATAATCAGTGAGCCCTTGTGGACACATTGATATTGTGGTTTAACATATAACTCCATAGCGCCCCCTAGATTATTCAAACTGTTATATCTCAGTGAGACATCATCCGATCTGAACCAGATTTATTGTGTATCATCAGTGAGACCTTGTGGACACATTGATATTGTGGTTTAACATGTGACTCCAGAGCGCCCCCTAGATTATTCAAACTGTTATATCTCAGTGAGACATCATCCGATCTGAACCAGATTTATTGTGCGTGTGCACCCCTGGTGCGGAGTAGACACGAGAGACTTCGAAATGGCGACCGAGCGGACGAGCTGGAGCTCGCGCGGTCGCCTCAATAAGGTCCGAGCGGCGCTAAGCTGCGAGGGCCTCAATGCTGCTTGCAGCTTTAATTAGGCCCGAAGCAGCGAAGCGCTGCAAGGACCTATTGTAATTGTAGTGTTTATTATTTTTTTTTTTTTTCTTCCGCCAAAAGAAGTGGCCTTTTGGAGGCTTTATCATATACGAAAACTCACCAAATTTGGCGGACTCGTCAGGACTGGTGAAAAATTACGTATTTTGGGGGCGTGGCAAAAATCGCCACAGAAACGGCTCAAGAGCGCCCCCTAGAAATTTTCAAAATACCCTCCGCATTGACCTTAGTTTGACGTAGAATCATGAAATTTGGTACACTTGTCCAAATCACCAAGATGCACAGAAAACCCTCTGGCACCAATGTTGTACAATAAATGGTAAGGCGGCCATTTTGGAACGATGACCAAATTTTCACCCCTTTTTGGCCGTTTACAGCCTCCGCATTTGAACGAACTCCTCCTATGAATTTCGCTCGATTTGGTTCAAACTTGGCCAGTTTCTTCATAAGGCACGGGGGAACAAACGATATCAAAATTGTGCGTTTTCATGAATGCTGAAGGGGCGGGGCCAGACGTCAAAGTTGGACATCTCGCCATGAAAAACGAAACGCTTACAGCTCTTACACGAAAAAAGTCTAATACATCAAACCTTCAGTTATTGACCCACATCCGGTCCCCCGCAAAACTGTATGGTCAAATCATGACATCACTTAAGCCACGCCCCCTGACAACAGGAAGTGTAAAGTTTTACGTTGAACGGTCCATATCGGACCCCTGTTACCTAATCAGCGTGGCATTGTGTCCAGTGACCGAAGACATGTTGGTGTAACAAGCATTCCAATACTGTTCGTTTTTGGT
>JBBPBX010063133.1:0-20620 GCA_038048925.1 Garcialebias charrua
AGCCACTCCTGAACCAGAGACACCAAGTCCTCTTTTCAGACTAAAGTAAATGTTCATGTCGTTTATAAATCAAGGTCCCAGAGTCTGGAGGAAGATGGAGAGGTCCAGAATCCATGTTGTTCAAGTCCAGAGAGAAGTTTCCACAGTCAGGGATGGTTTGGGTCCATGTCCTCTGCTGGTTCTGGTCCACTGGGTTCTCTGAAGTCTACTACATGCAGCATCTAGCAGGACATTTTAGAGACTTCATGCTTCCTGCTGCTGACGAGCTTCATAGAGATGCTGGTTTCATTTTCCAGCAGGACTTGACTCCTGTCCACACTGACAAAGGGACCAACATCTGGCTGTGGAATATTCTAACTTTCTGACACACTGGATGTTGGTTTGTCTTTATTCGAAGTTCTAATCATCAAAAGTACAGGGGCTGCCGTATCTCAGTGGTCAGTGCCGTGGTCTTGTAGTCCTGAGGTTGCGAGTTTGAGCCCAGGTTGCATCAAGAAGGGCATTCAGCATAAACAATTGCTAAATCTTTAACACAAGTTTGCTTGCTGTGGCGACCCCTGAATAAAGGAGCAGCTGAAACAAACTGACTTTATAATCATCAAAATAAGAAATAAAGGCTTGAAGTATTTCACTCTGTTTGATGAGTCCATGTAATAAATAAGCTTCACTTTCTGAAACGATTGATCGACAAAATTAAACTTTTTCACAACATTGTCATTTTTGAGACACACCTATAGTTTTGTAGTACTGTATGTGTCCTCCAAAATAATTTTCATCAACTAATTATCTTAAATGATGGTTTTGTGTACAACTTGCAGCAGCCCAGACAATGACCTCCGCGACCTGGAAAGGAAGAAGCGGGTAAAGATAACAGATCTATATCGTCATACCTAAGATAAAGTGTACAGTAACACTCATCAAAACGTTAGGCGTAGGTATCTTTAGGCTAAATCATAGTCTACTGACCAACAGTTAGCATACCGTAGATGCTAACTTAACATTGAAAACGTTGGTTACGTATTGTAACCCTAGATTCTATGAGTGTAGGCGTAGCCTTTTCAGCCACACCTAGTGGGTGTATCCCTGCGCTTCGCGCCAACATTGAAAGCTTCTAGTCCACGCCCACCTGCTGTGGGCCCACGCCCTCGGTCCATAAGAGCCCCTCCCGACCAAGAAACTGCTCCCAAAAGGCAATAAAAAAAATTCAGCCAAAGAGAGCCAGTGGGACCTTGAGGCTTAAAGGGCTACGCCTACACTCATAGAATCTAGGGTTACAATACGTAACCAACGTTCTATTTCCTGTAGGCGTAGCCCTTTATGCTACACCTAGTAGGCTAAAAGGCGAAGCAAGATATGGTCCATGCCCCACTGGGTCTGACTGAACCAAAAGCCAACCTGGCAACTGCAACCCTCAATAAGTGTGAATAGCAGGTGAGCAACCTGATTAACTGATGGTGAATGAATAAGTTTACTCATGACAGAATCAAAGAACAACTCCAAAAGCACATCTGACTTGGTGGAGCATTTGAACTGTAATACCCATCAATAAAAGACAGAAACAACTGTGTCAGTTTATCAATAATTTTTATTGATAACGAAAAAAAAAAGGTTTCACTTTGCTGCAACCCTGAGAACTGGATTCGTCAAAGAGGAGCTAGAAACATCCGGTAAATAGAAATGGGTGAATGGAGTGGCAGACGACCAGTAGGCCGCAACGCAGATATCCTGCACAGAGACGCCACTGAGCAATGCTGTGGAAGTCGCCATCCCTCGAGTGAAATGAGCTCTAATACCATCACGAGTCTGTAAACCAAGAGAGAATTGTAGGCCTGAGAAATGGCCTCATACAACCAGTGTGACAACCGCTGAGACGTCAAGGGCTGACCCTGAGAGCATTCTCTGAAATGCACAAAAAGCCTATCAGATTTACATGTCGCAACTAGGGCTGGGCCATATCATATCGTTACCGGTAATACCGGTATAAAAAGCTTGCCCGGGCAAAAAAATTATATCATGATATGCAAATTTCATGACGTAATACGTCAGGGCGCCCCGTCCCTTAACACCGAGCGCTTTAAACAACTGCGCACCTCCCCTCTACCAGTCTGTACTGGTGTAAAACGCTAATTAGTTACTGCTAAAATGTTAAAAACAACGCGCGCGCGTCTCAGCTTCTCTCCCCCCTGCTCTGCAGGCACAGACAGCTGTCCCTCCCCCCCCCCGCTCTCCGCTCTGAGCAGCCGCGGTGCTGCGTGCGTGTCTTTCGCTGCGTGTCCCCGCTGTAAACTGTGTTACAAACACGCGCGGCTCCACAGTCACTCCATCAGAGACAGACAGATCAGTTAAAAAAATGAATCAGAGGAATGACACGTCCTGCATGAACAGATGAAGCTGAAACATGAAGGTCAGCTGATCAACTTGTAGAAGTTACAGCTCATTTAAAGGCAACATATAATTTGTTGTATGTTTCATTTATGCTCAAAAAATCTTAAGCTTAATTTTATTTAGGCTAGTTGTTTTATGAAACTACACCTGCACTTTAAAAATGATCTGTTATTTAGATTGAAAAAGTCTGCACAAAATATAGATAAAAAAAACACCACAAAAACTAAAGTGCAGGTGTAGTTTTACTTGGAGACTAAATACTTTACTAAATAAAGTAATTTCAGTAAAATTACCCCTTGTTGTTTTTTAAAATTTTATATAATACTGCAAAGCAACATGTTAAGTTAATTTTGTCAAATAAATACATTAGATTTTTTTGGGGGGGTTATATCACGAAATTTATCGTTATCGTGATAATACTCTGAAATATCACAATATAATTTTTGAGCCATATCGCCCACCCTTAGTCGCAACCGTGCGATTCACATAACACCTGAGGGCTTGCACTGGGCAAAGTAAATGCAACTGCTCTTCCTCTGAGTTGGCATGAGGAGGAAGGCAAAAACTGTCCAATGTGATGATCCTGGACCTGAATGAACTTGTGATGACCTTAGGTATAAACACCGGATTTGGCCTAAGTTCAGCAGAGCTTCCATCCCCCTGAATCTTCAGGAAAGAAGGAGAAACAGACAGGCCAGAAAGATAGCTCACTCTTAGCTGATGTTAAGGCCAGTAACATAGCTGTTTTGAACGATAAGAATTTTAGTGACACTTCATTCAAAGGCTCAAATGGATCCTTAATTAATGCATTTAACACAATAACTAAGTCCTATTTAGGGGCCAGGGAACGAGAAACCGGCCTGAGACAGCGTGTACCCTTTAAAAAACGTTTCATCAGAGGATGATTAAACACTGTTCTATCAATAAACCCCTCATGACACGAAGAAATTGCTGCAGCATACGTTTTAATGGTGTTGAAAGCCAAATTTCTGTCCAATAACAGTTGTAAATATGACAAAATGTGGCCCAGATGACATGAACACGGGTCCAGCTGTTTTTCTATGTACCAACGCTGGAATGCAGCCCATTTTGATGCATAAACAGCAATTAATAATAATAATAATGAATTCAATTTATAACACACTTTTCATTAGTGAAAATCTCAAAGTGCTACATACATTGAATGCTACACACATTCATACACCGGTAGCGGCAGACTACCATGCAAGGTGCTTTCCAGTCCTACCGGGAGCAACTCGGGGTTAAGTGTCTTGCCCAAGGACTAGGGGTGTAACGATACACAAAACTCTCGAGACGAGACAAATTACAGAGTTCGCGAGAACGAGACGAGATTTTAATATTAGTTCAAGAAAACTTCAAAGATCGGTTTTATGCCGCAAAAAGGCTTTTATTCTGTTTTAACATGTATTACAAACTCAACTGATGTCTTCATTTTACTGATTGAATCTCCTTAGACCTTAGAACGTTCAACTTTGTTTAAAAAAATAGATATTCACGCAGGACTTTCCAAAAATTGAACATAAATATCCGCATCAGCACTGAATCTGCAGCCGTCACTCACCAGTGTTGCCAGATTGGGCGGTTCACCGCGATTTTCCTTCTGACTTTTGCGGGTAAAGAGTGCTTTGGGTGGGTGGGACTCTATCTGGCAACACCGGTCACACCGGTGTTTACACAAGTGTGTCTTTACATCCGGGGCAACGTCGGCAGCGCCGGGACCCTCCATCAATGTAGAGGCGTCTGCGGCACCGGGACCCTCCATCAGTAGTTGGGGCGTCTTCTATAGCAACTTCATCCGGCGAAGCCATGTTGTCCGTGACGTTGACTTGCTAGGGGCTGCTAGCATTAGCGACTCGCAAGACAACGTTACCTCTCAACGAGAGATATCGTGGGAGTTTAATATCACGAGATCTCGTTACACCCCTACCAAGGACACAACGATACATGGTGTGGGGAACCGGGATTCGAACCGCCAACCTTCCGATCGGGGGACGACTGCCATTACCACTAAGCCACGGCCGCGTAGTGGTAATGGCAGTCGAAGACTGTGCACGTGAACCCTGTGCACGTGAACCCTGAATGGTTCCAATGACATCCTTAGAAAACCCGAGGTTTTCTAGATGCTGTCGTTAAGCATCCAAGCCCCACAGATGTTGACCTATCACTGGGTGATTCCTTATTGCTCCCCCTGCCTACAGAAGAGCATCGTCTCTCCAGGTGAGCTTCCAGGAGCGGCCTGCCAGTTGTTGTAGAACCGAAAACCATGGTGCGTTCACGCGCTCTGGGGCGATCAGAATCACTGACTCCCTCTTCTCTCTCTCTTTCCATCAGTGCTGATAGCAGGGGAACTGGGGGAAACACATAAATTAATGTTCTGGGCCATGGTTTGTGAGCAAAAGCGTCCACTCCCAGCGGGGGGTCGAGGGGACTCAGGGAGAAGAGCAGGGGGCACTGCGTGTTCTCCCGCGTCGCAAACAAATCCACTTCCGTCCTCCCGAACCTGGTCCAGATTTGAGACACAAGGTGTAACATCCAATCTCTGTCCAGAGGCCCCCCTCTCGACATGATATCGGCACCTCTGTTTTGCACACCTGGGATGTAAACAGCTCTCAGTGACCTTAAATGAATGTGAGCCCAGCAGAGCAACTCTCTGGCTGTGCTCAAAAGTTGTGCTGAGCGGACCCCGCCCTCGCGGTTTAAGCGGCGGCAGCTCTGTTGTCCGTGTGTACAAGGACATCCTGTTGTCGAAGCATGTGAGCAAAGTGTTTCAGAACTTTGTACACTGTCAACAACTCCAACACATTTATGTGGAGAGACGTGGGCGGCCACGTCCCGCCCACCGTCTGAGATTGACATGTTCCCGCCCCAACCGGAAAGAGACACATCGGTAAAGACCGCCTTCCGTGACGTCACTTTGCCCAAGGGAACCCCTTCTGACAGAGTCCTGGGATTCTCCCAGAACACCAGGTCTGTTCTCACCGACGGGGGGATCGTGACTCAGCGTTTTTTGTGGTCTATTTTCTGTCGAATAAACCATCTCTGGATTTTGCGCATGTGTAGTAAGCCTAATTTGACTACAGCATGCCTTGCGGCCATCATTCCTAACAGCCGCATAATTGTGAACGCCGACACCGTTCTGTGGGGCTGGACACACCGAAGGAGTGACGGCAGTGACTCCTTCCTCTAATCCGACAAAAAAGCTCTCATGCTTACGGAGCAGAGACTCACGCCTAAATAAACAATTTGTTGGGCTGGTGAAATGGTGGGCTCTTCTCCCAATTTAAGGCAAAGCCCAATTGTGTCAAATGATTTACTAAAATCACTGTCTGTACTGTTACTTCTTCCTTCGAGCGAGACAGAAGCAATAAATCGTTGATGTAATAGATTATCCTCAAGCCCTTCGAGCGTAGCGGGTTTAAGGCTACCTCGATGACCTTTGTGAATGTGCGTGGCGCAAGCGCATACCCGAACGGGAGGCGCTTGAACTCGTAACAGGTTCCCTGAAAGGCAAACCTGAGGAATTTCCTGTGTTTGTCCATAATCGGAACATGGAAGTAAGCGTCTCGGAGATCGATTATTACAAAAAAGTCCCCTGACGTTACACACTCGAGCACACGTTTTATTGTCAGCAAATGAAATGGATGTTTCACAATGTACTTGTTGAACGTCGAGAGGTCTAAAATCAGTCCGAGTCCCCCGGATTTCTTGGGGACCAGGAAATATTTTTAATAAAACTTGGTCCGTTCCTCACCCAAGGGAACTCCGGAAAAGACGTTCTTGTTCAATAGTTCCTGTAGTTCCAACTTTAGCGCCTCCCCCTGAGCTGGAGACGTGAGTTTTGTCTCCAAGATCCCATTGAACTTGGGTGGTGTCCCTGCAAACTGCAGAGTATAACCGTTCAGAATCAAACCTCTTAACCAGCTGTTTAACGTGCAGGTCTGGAGCCAGACTGCACTGTGATTTTGTCAGCGGAGCGGCCATAACGTTCCTTTGCCTGAGATGAGATAGTCTGCTCTCTACCGCCGCCAAGTGGACAGAGTCCGCACTGGCCCAAGGGAGACCCGACTGGAAAGGGGCATTTGCTGAGTGTAGCGTCACAGACCCTCCACAAACACTCGTTTGATGCATGCAAGCAAGTTAAACGTCTTTTATTTGGTGAATCAGTGACTGTACCTGAAGCATGCTCTGCTGATGAGAGAGATGACAAAGTCCTGGTTGGAACGAGAGTGTCCAGACCAGGCTCATGCGAGTTACCCATTTTTAAAAGTGCAAAGGTTTGCCTGACTTGTTCGTGCGGTTCAGTGCTCTGTGCTTGGAGGTGGTCACGTGGGCACCCCCCACTGTTGTGTGGGAGGGCGGAGACGGAGGGGTCACAGGCAGGGCACAGAGTGCACCTGCAGCCCGACTCTGTGTGTCATCTTGTGAGAAAAAACCCACTTTTTGTGTGTCACCTGAGTTTGGAGATGCGTTCACAAGCCTTAGAGAAGAGGCAACAGCACGTCTGAATAAAAAACACTGTTTTCAGTAACAGAATCTTTATTAAAATCACTCAACACACTGTGGAAAGCATCCACCGCACACCGTCATTTCTTCAGCTGGTCTCTCCTCGTGCTCTGGTGCTGGCCGGCCCATGGAGGTTGATGGCGGCCCCATACTCCCGGGTCTCTGGGAGTATGGGGACGGGTGAAACCTCGATGTGGCTGAAGGTTGCGGCGTTGCTAAGGTCTGAGAGGGGGCAGAGAATCTCTGCTGGCTGCAGTACGCCCGGCTCTGCTCTCGTGGACGCAACCCCGCGTGCTACACAAGGGTCTGCTCGGAGCGACACTGTGTGCTTTCGCACCTGCTCCGCCTCGGAGGATGAACGTAGCTGCTCGAACACAGTCTGATAATGTGTCCCGAACAGACCCTGAGAAAAAATTGGCCCTTGCAGCATCTGTTTTTTCACTTCCTCCGGGATGGAGTGAGACAGTTTCAGCCATAGTAGCAATGTGGCCCACGCTGAGATCCTGGCTGAGCATGTCGCCAGCACGTCACACATGTTCGTGATGGCGTCCAGAGCTGCTCCTGCCGACTCGTGCGTCGGCTCCTGCCCCACGCTGAACGTCAGGAGAGCAATGTTGTTCGTTGCAGCCCCCACCTTTGCTGAGCATTTATGAATGCGGTCCTGCAGCTTTGTGGATAACTGGTCCCCCGCTGGCGGCGAAACAGTTGTACCTACGTGCTTTGTAGGTTTGAGTCCAAAAACGGCGGACAAGCTGGACTCTAGCAACGACACCGGGGGGGAAGGTCTGGTCCGTTAGCCCCTGGACCTTCGTTGCCGCATGAATGCTAACACTGACGCTCTGTTTTTCAGTTGCTCGCTGGCCTGGGCTTGCAGCAGGTTTAGGATTTCCGGGACGTAGGGCCAAATGGCATGCGCCTGGCTCCCCGACTTGGCGGCGAATCTTCCCGCCAGGCATGAAGAAGATGGCGGCGTGGTACCTTCAGGGACCGTCATGTCCCACACGCTGGCCGCCTATCTGATCAGTTCTAGCAGCGCGTTGTTAGAGAAATGTGCACGTCCTGCTCATCTGTGTCTGGCTGCTCTTGTCCTGGGTCCTAAGGAGATGGCGCTTGGCTGCTGCAAGACTCAGCGTCTGGAGGCAGGAGAGGCGCTTGGTCCGGTCCTCCGGGTGGGCACGCTGGCCCCGGCGCCTGGCTCGTGGCGGCTACTCCGGCGGCCACGACTGCTCCCACGGTAGGGGGTATGGCCGGTCCCACGCCTCCCACGGGAAATGGCGGGACGCGGCGGCTAGCTGTCTGGCAGGCGGAGGAAAGGCGAAGCCGGGTCCGTCTCTTAAAGAGAGAACGTACCGATCGCGCTAGCTACCCCCGAGGACGCAAAATCGACCATCTGCTCGAACCCGAGCCCGAGCGATGCGTCCTCCATCGGTCTAAAACCCACTTCCGTCGGAGGGAAGAGGTCTGACCGGCGCTCCCTTTCCTCCGTCGGCAGGAGCTGGCAAGCTCGACACGTGGGGTGCTGGGCCATGGCCTGTCGAGCGCGGTCGGCTCCGAGACACGACTCGAAGAACGGGTGCTTGTCCTCCATCTGGATGTACCCGCTCACGCATCCCATGCAACTTTTAAAAGGTTGTCTGGAAACCATGATGTTCTCTTTTCTGCTTTTCTTTTGTTCGAAGTCTTCTTTGCTGGGTTGAAAAAATTTTGGGAGCAGTTCCTAGGTCGGGAGGGGCTCTTATGGACCGAGGGCGTGGGCCCACAGCAGGTGGGCGTGGGCCCACAGCAGGTGGGCGTGGGCCCACAGCAGGTGGGCGTGGGCCCACAGCAGGTGGGCGTGGGCCCACAGCAGGTGGGCGTGGACTAGAAGTTTTCAATGTTGGCGCGAAGCGCAGGGATACACCCACTAGGTGTGGCTTAAAGGGCTACGCCTATAGGAAATAGAACACCATTTAAACAGTAACGTGATTAGCATTGTGTTACTGAAATTCATACAAATCAAATGTTTCAGTCATTATTAAAGAGAGAGAGTCATGGCATGATAACTTCAGCCATTATACAGACATGTGAATGGCCTCTAGATCACACATATCAATTTTTAAAAATTGTGAGAAATGTTTAATAATTATAGACCTGTATCTTTGTTGCCACAGTTTTCAAAAGTCCTTGAAAAATTATTTGTGTCCAGATTGGACAAATTTCTTGATAAAAACAATATCTTGAGTAACAGTCAGTATGGTTTTAGATCAAATAATTCGACAAGTTTGGCTCTTATGGAATTGATAGAGCAGGTTACTTCAGCGATAGATGATAAGCAATATTGTATAAGTTTATTTGTTGATTTAAAAAAAGCTTTTGACACCATTGACCACACCATTTTACTTGAAAAATTGCAACAGTATGGTATTAGAGGTCTAGCCATACAGTGGATATCTAGTTATTTGAAAGACAGAAAACAGTTTGTACAGATTGATGATGTTAGATCTCAACTATGCAGTATTTCGTGTGGAGTATCACAAGGTTCGGTGCTTGGGCCTAAGTTGTTTATTTTATATGTAAATGATTTAATTAAGGTGTCTGGGATTCTTAAGTGCGTTTTATTTGCAGATGATACTACTTTCTTATGCTCGGGTAGAGACTTGAATCAGACGTTTGAATTAATGAAGATGGAGTTTGACAAAATTCAAACTTGGTTTAAATTAAACAAGTTATCACTGAACGTGGAAAAAACTAATTATATGATATTTAGTAAAAAAAGTCAACTGTGGATTTATTTTCAAAATTGATGGTGTTGAGATACAAAGAGTGAATGAAGTAAGGTTTTTGGGTGTAATTATCGATGATAAATTGTCATGGAAAAAACATATTAATTTTGTAAGAACTAAAATGTCTAAGTCCATGGCAGTACTATATAAAGCAAGGGACTTACTGACTGACAAGGCTTTGTGTTTGCTGTATAATACAATTATTGTGCCGAATTTAATTTATTGTATTGGTGTCTGGGGTACAGCTTGTAAAACTGTAACCAAGTCTATTTTTATTTTACAAAAAAGAGCTGTAAGCTGTAAGCTGATTTTTTAATACCTTCTCAAGTATTTTTCAACAAACAGAAGCAATTAATCAATCTGTTTAATAATAAACAATGTCAGATTTATTTAAAGCAGAGATTACATTTTTCACACCTTTGACCTTCATCCCGATACGAATGAGAGAGGCCGCGCTGAAGAACATAATGTGATTCGTCTCATGTGGTCTGAATTAGGCAGCAGCTTCACACACTCACCCCCCCTTCAGGATGACTGTGCGGACATATTCACGCTGTATTGGTGAAAACTTGTGCAATGCTAATAAAAGTACTCTGACTCTGACTCTGACAATAAAGCAAACAAATCTATGCCTTTTCTTTTCACCATTTCTATTTTTTCTTGTTTCATAAACATAATAGTAAACATGTTAAGTGAACTTCCTAACTACTGTCTGAACTTCACATGACAGTTAATAAATAAATGTAAAAAATTAGATAAATTTTTTTTTAAACTTACTGCTTTCCAGCCAGTAACATCATAAAAAATAAAGTGCAAAAAACAGAGAATCTGCTTTAACCAACCCGTTTGGGGAATTCAAACTCAGTGAACACAAAATAAATAAACTAGTATCTGTTCTTATTAAATGTTTTAGATGTAAAAAAAAAAAAAGAACTCTTGGAACAATAATGTAAACATTAGTCAGTCTTAGGCCCTGTTTACACGGACACTGTGTGGGGGAAACGCAACTTTTGGGTATGTTAATTAGGTTGAAAGTTTTGCGTTGACATGGGCGAATTCTGTGGATACGACTCTCTCCCCCACCCCCGTACTCATGAATTTACTGTAGTTACCATGCTGGGCCATTAGATGGCGCTGTGATTTTTGGAACCTTCACCACTGCGCATGTGTGCAGCCTGGGGTAAACAGAGCACACGAGGCAGCCTGTTTTCCTCTCTGGCTAAAAGTTCAGCTACTACAAGTTGTTGTCAACAAGTTAACAACAAGGTAAAGCTGGAATTTGGATAAGAGTCAACAGATTTGACACCAAGTGGGGCCGCTTCATCTGCGCACCAGTTGCTGACTGGACCGGAACCGAGTCAACATGTCTGACTTTACTCCGTGAGAATCAGCTGATTTACAGCAGCGCTACAAGGTAAACCATGTTCTTAATAATCTTTCCTTGTGTTTAGTTCGATCACAGAACAACCAACTGAGGTTTTATTTTTATTTTTTTCCTGCGAGGTCGAAGCTGTTCCACGAAGCGGACCGGCGGTTCGGATGTGGGTCCAGTGTCCACCAGGATGAAAACAACAGAGTCCAGTTCATTAAAGTTCGGTTAACGTGTTTTTAAAAGTGTTCAATTTAATTCTCAGTGTTTGTGACATGAGTTTGTGGTGTTGAATAAACAAATAAATAAAAAATCAACCTGGTGTCTTCATTTTCAGCAGCATGTTAGGCATGACGTAACGAGTCCAGATAGCTTCATTTAGCTCAGATAAATTTAAATATCTCCCACGCTAACATAAATACTGTTTATTATTGTTAAACTGTTAATATATAGCACATTTAGTATGTTATAGTGCAGCGTGACACGTGAAATGTCCGACTGCCTCGTTAACAGACAACTGGATCCAGGCAGCTGGCTCTCTTCCAACACAGATGCAGGTAAGGTGTAGAATAATTAAATATGAGAATCAAAATATATTCCATCAGCTATAGTTCAGAAAGTGGTGCGTGTGTCCACTGCACCGGCTGTCTGCGCGTGCGTGCTGCGTGCATGTGTTCAAATAAAAGCTCCACGGGAGATGTTTACATTATCAGCGGGGGGTCTGCGAAAAACTTCCACCTTGAGAGCAGGGTCAGAAAAGTATCGGAGTCATCGAGGGGGGCCAGCAGCGTCGTGAAGGCGATAAGCAAAGTCGCAAAGAGAAAGTAGCGGTTACACTCAAAATATGTGCCGTGTAAACAGGCCCTTAACAGCAGGATGCAGAGCCTTGTGAACAGACTCAAACACCTCCATATCCTGCCAGGTTGGTATAAGGGAGCGTGCATAACGGTCACCTGACAGCATCTGAAATGGCTTTGAGCTGCTCTAGCACCCTGGCAATCATTTCCTTGTATCCCCATCTTGTTGGACATTCAGTGATGAGGCTGTGTTCAGCAAGTTTGAACTCCTTCAGTCATTGCTGCCTCTTCAGTCATTGCTGCCTTCTTCTTCCAACTGTGGGAGACACTCTGCCATCCTTTAGTACATGTCCTGTAATACAAAATAAAAAATAAATACACACATTCACATCCTCCACTCTCACACGTGCAAAAATTGAGGACCAGAAAAATCTTCTCACTTTGTTAGTTAAAAACAATGTACAGGTTTTAGCTTTTCCCAGTTTGTCAACGTTAAGTGAATGCAAAACGTGATGACTAAATAGCTTCACATTACTGAACATAATAATTAACATTTTTATTTAAAACGGACAATAAGGATAGTATAATAGTCGTGACATCACGACCAGGTTTGGTAATACACGTAATGAGAAAATGCATCACCTCATCTAAATAGCTATGCTAAAGCTAAGCTAACAACACCACCACCACTAGTTTTTAAAAAATCAGCTTGCGCGAAACGTGTGTGTTACTGGTTCTGTATTAATTCATATCACTAATGACAAAATGTTTTTTTTTTATCAGATAATGAATGCGCTTTTTCACGCAGAACGTTAGCTTGCTGAGCTAGCTGCTAACAGGGCACCGTCAAAAACAGGCCCGGTCACATGACCAGCTCGCGCTCTGTTTATCTCCCGCTGTCTCATCAGATACACGTTTACATGGACTAACTTACCTGAATTTTTTACTTTTATGACTTCTGTCGAGCCTGAAGCCATTGTGTTAGAGCGCACGGTGTTGACGTCTCGCCCTCCCTGCCTGCTCGGTTTTGCTCGGCTCGGCTCACTCCCAAGTCACGTGACCAGTCAAATCGCAGCCCTCGCAATTCGAGAATCGCATTTTAACATATCGCGAGATAATCGCAAATGCGATTAATTGTCCAGCCCTAGTTAATATTAGGGAAATATAAAGAATAATTGTGATAAGTTTTGGGGTTTGTTGTATTATTTGTGATTATTGTTTGAATTGATTGTTTGAATTGATTTTGTTAAGAAGGGGCAGAATTGATAAGATTTTATTCTTCTTCTGCCACCTTTCATTTTATAGGTATTTTATATTGTTTTTCTCTTGAAATTGTATTGTTTTTTAATTGAAATGAAATGAATAAACAAACAAACAAACAAACCAACAAACATGTACTCTTCAGTGTTTCATGGAAAAGATGTTGAAACAGCTTCAGTGCAACATGTTGTACATGTACTGTACATACACTTACAACAAGAAGTTGTGGCGACTCTAGTGGGACAAACTGCACCAAGGCTATTCAGATAAATAGCTCAGAAACCACTCGGTGGATATTTTTTCTGCTACCAGTGTGTAATTATATGGCTCTAATTTACTGACTGTTGGCCTGGATGAAACATTTGAGATAAAATTCGATTTTTTATAATTTATTTTCGTAGCGCACCCGAGGCTGTTTGGAAAATGTCAAACCGAAACAATTTAAATCCAGCAGATTTGACCATTTCGTGAATTGATTTAGGAACTGTTAAGCTCAGGAACCCTTCTGATATAACGTCAGCTAAGAAATATATTTTTTCTCAGCAAAGAAATAATAGTTTTTTACCTTGTTTTCTTGAAAATTCCTTCGTGGCGGGCAGCCATTTTAAGCAGGGCAAACTGACGACGTCAGTCGACGTCGTTCAAAACTCCGCCTTCTGTTCTCTGATTGGTCCGGTCAAAAATCTACCGGAGAAATCCTTGTCTATGGGAGAAGTCCCAGACCCTAGTACAAAGTGAAGTGAAGGACAAGGGTCTGGTTTTAACCAGGCTAGAGCAGAGTAGGAGAAGGCCCTTTTGTCTAGTTCAGTCTTCACTGAGGGAACACTGTAGGTAATCATGTCATGAGAGCGCACGCTGTAGCTGCACTCATGTAGTGACATGTAGGAGGAGATAGCATTCTAGATAGGATTCTTTCAGGCTTGTTTTTTTATTTATTATACAATCTATATTGTAAGAAAATAAAGTCAATATTGTGCCAACTGTGCTATTTTGCACGCATGCACACGCACGCACGCACACACGCACGCACGCACGCACACACACACACACACACACACCTTTGTTGTTTTAATGTGGTTCTAAAATGTAATAATAAGTTTATTCTTTGTCTCTGCTAAAAGTTGTATAAAAGTTGTATAAAAGTTGTATAAAAGCTGTAAGTTATTGTGAAGTTGGGCTGAATTTGAATGTGATGGTCAGATTTTACAGCTGGTTTAAATACAAAGTTAGTGATTGATGTTAATTGTCACCACAACAAGAGCTGATGGTATCAGTGGTATTAGCTGGTGTTTGAGAATGTTGGGTTGCATTTAACTTGCTGGTCTGTAACCGTGTTTCCATCTATTTTCATTTCGAATTTTGAGCTAATTTTTGAAATCTCGCAAATATGTAAATACAAATTAATGCGAAGCAGAAGTGTTTCCATCAACTGGCTTGAATCGCATCTACCGGGCCACGCACAGCGTCATTACGTCAGACGTCAGCGTCATTACGTCAGACGTCAGCGTTACGCATGTCTACAGTAAACAGGAAGTAGCGGTTGAAAACAGAACCCGGCCACACATCTCGTCAAAATGGAGAGAATATTTCAGGTATGTGTTGCTATCGGGCAAGTTGTATTTATTCTGTCATGCCAACTAGTTTTAGCGATGTTACATGTTGTCCGGAGCGGAAACAGCTGATCAGTCACATGACGTAAATGTTCGCTACGGCAGAACTGAGTCGGCAAATCTGTTTCCATCTGTCGTTTTGCGCATCAGCTCTGTTTCGAAACCCCCAAAAACCACCTCAAGCGAGCGTATCAACTTTGGGGCGAATTAGGGGAAGTTAAATCGCATTTTGCCGTTTCCATTCAGCTTTTCTGATGCGATGCTTCAAAATGCGCATCTAGAAACCTTGATGGAAACACGGCTTGTGACATCACCCAGAAATCAAAAAGGCGTTCAATACAAGATCAACTGGACTTTATTTGTAACAGAAGACGTTTCGCTTCTCATCCGAGAAGCTTTATCAATTCAAATGAATTGATAAAGCTTCTCGGATGAGAAGCGAAACGTCTTCTGTTACAAATAAAGTCCAGTTGATCTTGTATTGAACGCCTTTTTGATTTATCATGTCCTGGACGACTGAGAATCTTCACCAGCAAATCACCCAGAAACAGCCTTGAGTTTATGCTGGGTGGGGGTGGGGGGTGATGTGTGTGTTATCAGACTCAAGCGGAGCAGGTTGTGCCATTACGTCACTGAAAACATGAAGGTGGAGCTTTTTGCTCTTTAATGACCCACTTTGATGAGCGTCTGTCTCAAAGGATGGAGGACTTGTGTTTTATCACAGAAAGCTGCTTTGGATGATTAAAAGAAGGCAGACCAGGGAGGTGTGTGGGTGTGTGTGCGTGCGTGTGTGTGTGTGTGTGTGTGGGGGGGGGGTGCTTATAAGAGAACATCGGAAGGTCAGATGTTTTACCTTCTGTTTGCTGTCCAGTGTGTGATCTGGTTAGTTATTTCATGTTCCACTGCTCTGTTGATTACATTAAATGATTCTTCTGTTCGGGTGATCTGTTACCAACTTGCAGTGGCCGTGATGAAAGCCTTGCACAGTTTTCTGAGAAACACTCTGCTCTCCAAGGCTGTAACCATGTTTCCATCAAGGTTTCTAGGTGCGCATTTTAAAGTATCGCAGCAGAAAAGCTTAATGGAAAAGGCAAAATCCGTATTTACTTTCTCAAGTTCGCCAAAAAGTTTATACGCTCGCTTGAGGTGGTTTTTGGGATGTTCGAAACCGAGCAGATGCGCACAACGACAGATGGAAACACATTTGCCGACTCGTGCTGCCGAAGCGAACATTCACGTCACGTGACTGATCAGCTGTTTCCGCTCCGGACAACATGTAACATCGCTAAAACTAGTTGGCATGACAGAATAAATACAACTCGCCCGATAGCAACACGTACCTGAAATATTCTCTCCATTTTGACGAGATGTGTGGCCGGTTCTGTTTTCAACCGCTACTTCCTGTTTACTGTAGACATGCGCAGTGCTGACGTCTGACGTAATGACGCTGACGTCTGACGTAATGACGCTGTGCGTGGCTTGGTAGATGCGCTACAAGCCAGCAGATGGAAACACTTCTGCTTCGCATTAATTTGTATTTACATATTTGCGAGATTTCAAAAATTAGCTCAAAAATCGAAATGAAAATGGATGGAAACACAGCTTGTGTCTGGGTATCTGGCAGTGATTCATGACGTCCTGTTGGCTGAGGTTAGATGTCCTCAGCAGCACACCCTGCCTACGCTCAGGAGTTGTGACAGTCAGTGCCCCCGGGTGTCACACTGGCCTGGTCCTCCTAACAGTTTATTGTTTAGTGGCAGTGACTCTGCTGGACTTTCTCTGGGCAGGGGAGCCAAAGTTCTTTTGGTTTTCTTCCAATAAAACACAGTAAAGAACAATCATACGTGATATTGATCCTGGCTCAATATCCCAGCTGATTCATCGACAGACAGTCTGGCTGAACTTTACCTTTATTGTATATATTAACTGGCATTTTAAACCTGTTCTTCCAGTTCTGGACAGCCTTGTTTTGGACCCGATTTGCTCTTTTTGCTAAGGTTGATAATGTCCAGCTGCTCACACCACTGTGGCTAAAGGCCTCTATTACCGGTACTGCAGTACTGTAATATGATCCATATAGTTACAGGTGAACTATTTACAGTAATCCCTGCTCCCACTTTGAGAATTAGTTGTAGAAATGGACGCAGATGAAAATGGATTAACGAAGGTAAACCAACATACAATGTAAGCACAGGCCTCCATTTAGGGATTTAGTTACGATAAAGTATTAAAGCCACTGAGGGGGAAAGGAGGAGGAGAAAGTTTTATTTTTTAAACATTGGAGGGAAATTTTCAAGAATAATGCAAATTAGTGACCACGTTTTTGTATAAACTGTCATATCACCTCTGAATTATTAACCTGTAATTAACCTGGCAAATTCCAGTGAGATCACAGATCTCTTTGCAAGGGAGGCCTCGACCTGAAAGCAGACTAACATGCATGTTTTTGGTCTGTGGGAGGAAACCGGAGTACCCGGAGAAAACCCATGCATGCACCGCACGAGAAGAACATGTAAACTCCACACAGAAAGACCCCAGGTCCAACCAGGGATTGAACCCAGGACCTTCTTGCTGTGAGACAACAGTGCTAACCACTGAGCCATTGTGCATGGAGCAACATGACCAAAACTTCTTTTTTAAAGACATAAATCTTACAAGATATAATGAATAACATTTAAAAATCACACTCCAAGGTGTCATATTTTCATATTAAAAACAGTAATATTCATATCAAATGTATGCTACTTTCTGAGCCTTTGGGTAGGTGGCATTATGGGTACCGGTAAGGTAGTTGTGATTAACAGTCTGGGAAGATAGATGTTGCTGAAGAATGTATCCAGATGTAGAATTCAAGTCACTCAGAATTTCTCAATGTTTTTTTTATGTTTTAAGAGTCTCAGAAGTGAGTTTTTTGTTTTTTATTTAATTAAAAATTAGTCTTACATGGGCTGCACAACACTCAAAACTGAAATCCCAGAAACATTGAAGTATTTCAAGTGAACATTATTGGTAACACCTATGGCACCTATAGTGCCCTTACCACTACGCCACGGCGTAGTGGTAAGGGCAGTCGTCTCCCGATCGGAAAGTTGGCGGTTCGACTCCCGGGACCCGCACCATGTGTCGTTGTGTCCTTGGGCAAGACACTTAACCCTGAGTTGCTCCCGGTAGGACTGGAAAGCACCTTGCATGGTAGTCTGCCGCCACCGGTTTATGAATGTGTGTAGCATTCAATATATGTGTAGCACTTTGAGATTTTCAGTAATGAAAAGTGCGTTATAAATTGAATTAATTATTATTATTATATTATTATTCATTTTTTCCCCCAGTTAGTTATTTTACTCTAATAAAATCATTTTATTAAACGTGTTAAAATCATGTTAAAAAAGACAGAATTTTAGCTACAAATAAGCAAATAAAGTAAATTATAAAGACCCACTGATCTCTCAAATCTTTCTTTAAACCAGCAGTTTTCTAACTTTATATTAAAATGTTAAAATCTGACTTATATGCAAGGTGAACGGTCCAGAACAACTAGACTTGTCCTTTTAATCAAACTTGTCTACAACTTATAGCCAAAAATGGCTGTTTGTCTGTATTTGTTAACTCAAACTGCTTCGACATTTGACACAGTAAAGCTTAAAGTGCACTGGATTAAAATGAAATTCTTATTTTCACACAAGAATAAACATAAACTGAATGGAAAAGCAACAAAACACTAACATGCGTGTATTGTTTATATTTATAAATTTAGTATTGTATGTAAACTACATTTTGAAATGTATTTATTAATTACCTATATGAACTGTGATTTTTTTAAAAGATGGACAAGGTTGTATGTTTGCATAGTGTAAAGTAAATTCACAATTATGTATTTATTTGTACGTGTCAATTGTACACTTTTGTTTATAACTATCAATAATTAAACATGGTTCACCACTACACTGGAAATTATTGAATAATTTGAACTTCTGTTTGAATTTAATGCTATGAACTTTTTCCTTGTTGTTACATTTACTATGAATTTCTCACAGGGCAGATTAGAGCCAACATGGACTCACCAACATATATTATTATTATTATACAGTACATATAATATTGTCCAGTATGTGATGCTGCAGTCATGTTACTGAACTCCCACTGATGGGCTAACCTGGTTCCACCACCAGCAGCAGGGTCCTCAGACAGAACAGCTGGTGGGATGTCCTGGTATCTGCAGCCCTCTCTCCATTTGTTTCATCATGGACATGGAGCTGTGAAATTATGTTGTGCCTCTTCCTCAGCAAAAAGCTCCTCCAGTGGAGACTTTCTGAACAGACTGCAGGGAGGTTCCTAAACAAACAACAGGTTTATCAGTATTATCAGTAAAAAGAGATTATTAAATCATTTTTAAGACTGAGAATGTGTACAATTATTAGCTCTGTTGTTATTGCCTAACTAACCTATTCAATAATTCTTCAAACTGTGACATTCACTCATAATGGAATGAAAGAGAACATAAACAGAAATTATATAATACTGAAAACTAGAGACATTAAAACATTTTAAAAGACACAGAGAACTTTAAATGGATTAAGAATGTTAATAAGTGTTGGATTTGAGTGCAATGTGCAATCCATGGCAGGAGTTGAATCCACATCTGAAAAGGGATGCAAGCTTTTCACAACATATGCTGTTGTAACTGTTCTGTGTCTCTCTTCATTCAGTTACAACGAAAACGAGCTAACGTTAGCATCGTGTTTGTATTTGAGCTGACTTAACGCTTTAAGCGGAGTATAACTTGTTAGCTGCCTTAATGTTGGTATGAGATGTAGTTCATAGTTTATTTATTTACCTGATGGAGTCGAAGAGGTAGCGATTAGCGAAAAGTTCGGCGGAGCGTTTTGCAGACGGACCACTCTGTACTTCCGGTCGGATACGAAGCGAAAATAATCCGGTGGAGCGCGTCAAAGACGGGACACTATTTTACTTCTCCACCCTCCTTTGCATGATAGAAAATTATTGCAAGTGCTGCACTGACCTGACTGGTCATTTTTTATTAATTAGTACGCTTTCGATCGCAGATGCACACTTCCGGTGGATTCTTCTTCGTTGGTTTTCGGCGGCGGCTACTTCCGGTCGGCTAACTAGCATCGAAAATAGGAATCGCAAATTAATATTTTGAACGATTCTGGGAAAACCGGACAGTTAGTCCCGGTTCCGAATGATTCTCAATGCCCAACCCTATTTAAAATCTAAGGATATTTTATTTTCTTTCTTCCCCAAAACTGCGGTGGACCCCATGGCTTGCATGGCCCCCTGGGCCTGGGCCCAGTCGGCCCTGCTGATAATCCGGGCCTGTTCACAGTAGTGCTGGGCGATATGGAAAAAAATCATATATCACGATATGGACTTTTTATATCACAATAACGATATATATCACGATATACCACAATTAATTTAGTGTGTTTTCAGTTATTCTTTGAAAAATATCACAAAAAAATTATCATTGCTTAATTTTTCCAACTTTATTTCCAAATGACATTAAAGGTTCAGTATGCAGTTTCTGTAGAACTGCAGCAGTTAGAAATATTTTCAACAGGCAAAGCATTCTGATCCCTCCCCCTCAGAGCCATATGTGGCTCTGCCCCCTTGTGGTCTGTTGAATTTCAAATTCAAGCTCTGTTTTTATTGGCTGATTCAAATTCAAGCTCTGTTTTTATTGGCTGGTTACAAACTCTGTTTTTATTGGCTGGAAAATGGCGGGTCACCTTTTCTTTTTAGAAATGCTTATTTACCACCTGGAGAAGCAAGGGGACAATATTTTTTTTAATTTTTTTTCAGAGATTACCTGGCTAACATCAGTCTGTCAGGAGGTAGTGACAGAGTGAAGAAATATGTTCATAAAAAAAGCTACATACTGCAGCTTTAATG
>JBBPBX010063134.1:4714-16891 GCA_038048925.1 Garcialebias charrua
AATGACTTATTGAACTTGAACTCTTTAAGAGCCTTCAGTAAAAAAAAAAAAAAACTTTTTAAAAATTTTAATCAAAAACAACATTTATTTTACAGCAATTAAAAGAAAAAGAAAAGGCTTTTTGTTCCCGATTAGTATGCCTACAATTAATTTTTGACAATCTTAAAAAAATTCCAGTTTAGGACCCTTCAGATCCAGTCTTTTTTTCTCTTTCACTTTGGCCAACGGTGTTGTTTTAAAGTGCTTTATAAATAAAGTTGCATTGTATTATTATTGTATTCAGTCAGACTTACTGCTGTCTCTCTGTGATTGACATGGATATCTTTTTCTAACCATTTTTTCTTTTTTAATTTTATTTTATTTTTTACTACCCGTGGCAACAAAGCTAGTTTCTAAATTTTTTTTTTTTTTTTGCTTTCCCTGAACCAAAATATACAAGCACAATGCACCCCCTAATGACATCCTGCTTTGAGATAAACCAACAGCAGTCAGCCAATGTCAGCCGTGGAGCGTCTGATTATGCAGCCTGCATACATGTGAAACAGCTTTTTAGTACTAAATGTTTACTTGTGCACAGTTCAAGTGAGCTATTGCTCTTTACATCCAAACAAAATCAATTTTGTTGGACGAGATGAGAGGCAACCGAGGAAATCAGGAATTCACCCCTATTTCCTTAAGGCATTGGATGTTGTGGGGCTGTCTTGGCTGACATGCCTTTGCAGCATTGCGTGGACATCAGGGGCAGTGCCACTGGATTGGAAGACTGGAGTGGTGGTTCCCCTCTTCAAAAAGGGGGACCGGAGGGTGTGCTCTAATTATAGGGGCATCACTCTCCTTAGCCTCCATGTCTATTCAAGGGTACTGGAAAAGCGAGTCAGATCGTTGATTGAACCTCAGATGCAGGAGGAACAATGTGGATTCCGTCCTGGCCGTAGAACACTGGATCAGCTTTGTATTACCCTCACTAGGGTCCTTGAGGGGCTATGGGAGTTTGCCCGTCCAGTCTACATGTGTTTTGTGGACTTGGAGAAGGCATTTGACCGTGTTCCTCAGGGTACACTGTGGGGGGTGCTCCGCGAGTACGGAATTGGGGGTCGGTTGTTATGGACTGTTCAGTCCCTATACAAGCGGTGCAAGACTTTGGTTCACTGCCGGCAGTAAGTCAGACCCCTTCAGGGTGGGAGTTGGACTCTGCCAGGGCTGCCTGTTGTCACCAATTCTGTTCATAGCTTTTACGGACAGAATTTCTCGGTGCAGCCATGGGGCGGAAGGTTTCTGATTCAGTGGCCTCAGGATTCAATCTCTGCTCTTTGCAAATGATGTGTCAATGTCAATGTCAATTTTATTTATATAGCACATAAAAACAACCGAAGTCGACCAAAGTGCTTTACAGTTAAAATAAATAAATAAAAAACAACAGAGTAAAATGCATCTAGTGATGATGATGTGGTCCTGTTGGTGTAATCGTGCCGTGATCTCCAGCTCTCACTGGAGCGGTTCACAGTCGAGTATGAAGTGGCTGGGATGAGAATAAGCACCTCCAAACCTGAGGCCATGGTTCTGAACCAGAAAATGGTGGATTGCTCTCTTCAGGTCGAGGGTGAGGTTCGGCCTCAAGTGGAGGAGTTCAAGTATCACTGGGTTTTGTTCACGAGTGAGGGAAGAATAGAGTGTGAGATTGACAGATGGATTGGTGCAGCGTCTGCAATATTGTGGACTCTGAACCAGTCCATTGTGATGAAAAAAGAGCTGAACTGTAAGGTAAAGCTCTCTCTTTACCGGTCGGTCTATGTTCCTATCCTCACCTATGGTCATGAGCTCTGGGTAATGACTGAAAGAATGAGATCATAGATACAGGCGGTTGAAATGAGTTTCCTCCACAGGGTATCGCTCCCTTAGAGATAGGATAAGAAGTTCAATTATAAAGGAGAGACTCAGAGTAGGACCACTACTCCTTCACATCGAGAGGAGCCAGTTGAGGTGGTTCGGGCATCTGGTAAGGAAGCTCCCTGGGCGCCTTCCTAGGGAGGTACTTCGTGCATGCCTGATAGGGGGTAGACCCCGGGGAAGACCCAGGACACACTAAAAAGACCACGTCTCTAGGTTGGCCTGGGAACACTTTGGAGTCCTCCCAGAAGAGCTGGAAGAGGAGGCTGTGGAAAGAGATGTCTGGGCCTCCTGCGACCCGACTTCGAAATAAATGGGATGGATGGATGGAGATGAAAGGCAGTATTCTGCAGTGATTTACTTTTTTGGGGGTAAGTTGAACTCTGTCTCAAATGATTACAGATGCTCTCAAATATAAAAGCAGAGCACCACCTAGTGGGTTAGTACATAAATCTAAAGTATAGGGATAGAGGTAGAAAAAAAAGCATTATTGAGAGGAATGCATTATCTTATGATCTAATAAATGTGGCCCTGATGCATACTCAATAATCCAGGTAGAAAAATCTAAAAAAAGTTAAGTCTGGTCCTCTGGACATCATCAGGTCAGGACTCTGCAGTCTACACTCATCTCCAGGCCAGCGGTCACTCTTTCAGGGATGAAGATGTTCACATCCTTGATAGAGAGGAACGATGGTTTGAGAGAGGAGTAAAGAAGGCCATCTTTGAAAAAAGAAACTGTTCATCATTAAACAGAGGTGGAGGCCTCCGTGTTCAACTGTCTCCCTCTTACAATGCTGTTATTGCTAGTATCACTCAGCCCTCTGTGACTAGCAAACAACCATCAGCAGTGTTTCCCCTACCATTATACTGTATAGGTGGGGCACCCCGCCCCGTCAATAGAACCAAGCGCCTCGCCTACCCAACGCTCCAACCACCTGTCAGCACTGACATAATGCTAAACTAGCAGCTCACAATGCAGGTGCACTAGCTAAAAACCTAAAAGCAGCCTCTTCCCTCATGCTGAACACTCACGCTGACACACACACACACCCCACCACCCCACCCATTTGAAAACTGTCAGTACAAACAGTGCACGGCTCACGTTTGTCTGTCTCACCCTCCCCCACCCAAAAAAAAAAACTGTACAGCAACGCGCGGCTGTTTGTCTCTCTCCTCTACCCTGCTCCAAAACTGCGCGTGGCTTTGTCTCTGCCCCCCTCCGCAAATCTGTCAGTATAAGTGCTGCGCAAGCTCAGGACGTGTCTCTGTCCGTCCGTCTGTTCGCCCCCCCGGAGAAAACTCACAGACGAGATGATCGCCTCGCCATGGCAAGTTATGTAGGGGAGACACTGATCAGGGTGCTAACGATCCATCGTTAGGCTGATGGTCCTCCTTGATCATGTGAGTAGCTGGTTTCGGCTGTCAGCAGCAAACTGGTTGAGGGTGCTATTTATAAGACTGAGCTGAATACAGCATCTCAGACTGAGGAAGTCTTTCGGACGAAAGATGAAACATTTCTACAATTTTTTTTGCTTTGTTTTGTGAATGTCCAGAGGACCAGACTTAACTTTTTAGATAATAAATGTGGCATTAAAAGTTGTATTTACAATGTATTTTAATGGGGATGATTCCCTCCACCCCCCCCAGGAGAATGTATTTAAGTTATGAGAGCATCTGAAAACATTCTGACAAAATTAAAAAAGTAGAAGGGTTTTTAGCTTTTTATTTTTTAACATGTTTATTAACTTTACAAAAAAAAATTTCAGACACAAATATGTGCGACTGATTTTTCACCATAAGGCCTTCCAGGGTTAAACTTTAGTAAGTATGGAGTAGGGGGATTACAACCCGTTTATGTTCCAACAAGTCTAAATTCTGTTCAAAATTAACCCCATAACTCAGTCCTACAATCCTAACTAAGGTGACAAGACTCCTGAAAGTTTTTTTTTTTCTTCTGATGTGCCACCTCTGGTTAATTGAACTAGGCAGCTCCCACTCCTGGATTCTGAATGAAATCACATCTGCAGCAGTGCTTAATCAACGTCAGGGTGCTGAAAACAGTTTTCTTCTACAAAGGATGTAAACGGTGTATGAAAAAAATGAAAAAAGTTCCTTCTGTTTCGAGCCTGCTGTAGAGGCGTGTCAGCACACATGCTTATGTGACTACTGTACAGCGGACAAGCAGAGACATGCCAGAAGAACAACAAACAGCATTAACAAGCTGTAGCTTCATGTCCTCACAGGCAGTTCTACAATTTTTTTAAAGAAAGTTGCTCAGCAGCTGATTAATGTATTAATGTATTAATGTATTGTGGCTGATGTAGGCTGCAAAGTAATGGTACTTTAGGCACCAGCATAAGACATTGGGCTAAAAACAATATGGAATAGGTTTCAACTGCTGCTCATCACTGTATGTCAATACACTAAGCATCAATGTCAAATGTTAAACTACAGTCAGATGGGAACTGTTTACCACCTGAGTGAGTCACTCAGCCACTTTGGACATTGTGTAAAGTATAAATAAAAACAGGATATTGTAATTAGCTAATTTTACAATTTCTTCTTTAAAAGCTACTATTTCTTAGTGTAAATGATGACATGTATGTTTACTATGTTCCATTGTGAGAGAAAAAAGGTTAATGAGACTCACCAGGTTTTTGGACCTGGGGTTGTAATTGTGCATCTGTCTGATAGTGAACAGTCAAATGTATAAAGTGCTTTAGTGTAAATACCTGCTTTGTTGTGTGAGAACAGCCGGCAACCCGTTGGTCTGATCTCCCACCGGTTTCACACCTGAGGGGGCAAAAGTTAATATTTTACACAAAAGGAGGCAAAGCTGAGCTGCCATGCTCATGAACCACCTGACTCTAGTGCCAAGGTTTAAACTTTGTGCGCCATAAAAGAAAATAAAAAAATTCCCTGATAAAATGTGTGATGCCATCAATAAAGACTATTTTTTTCCTTTCAGCTTTTCCCTCTTCAGGGGTCTCCACAAGGAGTCCTCCTCCTCCATCTCACTCTGTCCTCTGCATCCTTTTTATGTTCTTCTTGTAAATGTGTTCTTGTGGTTCAATGAGACTAACCTGTTTAAATAAAGTTGAATGAATGAAAAAAAAAAAATCCTGTCTTTACTCCAACTACCTCCATGTCCTCTCTAACTATCTATAGATCTCCTCTTGGTCTTTTTCCTGGCAGCTGCATTTCTAACATCCTTCTACCAATACTGTATACACACTGTCTCTCCTCTGGACATGTCCAAACCATCTCAGTCTGGCCTCTCTAACTTTATCTCCCAGTTGTTCAACATGTGCTGTACCTCTGATGATCTCATTCTTAATCTTATCCATCCTTGTCACTCCTAAGGAGAACCTCAGCATCTTCATTTCTGCCACTTCCAGTTCTTTCTCCTGTCTTTTTGTCAATGCCACTGTCTCCAGACCATACAATATAGCTGGTCTCACCACTGTCTTGTAAACTTTTCCTTTGACCTTTGCTGACACCTTTTTGTCACAAATCACTCCTGAAACTTTTCTCCATCCACTCCATCCTGCCTGGACTCTCTTTTTCACCTCTTTACCACATTCCCCATTTTCCTGGACAGTGGACCCCAAGTACTTGAAGTCCTGCACCTTTGTGACCTCTGCTCCTTGTAGCCTCACTGTTCCACTGGCCTCCCTCTCATTCACACACATGTACTCTGTCTTACTACGGCTGACTTTCATTCCTCTTCTTTCAAGTGCATACCTCCACCTCTCCAAGTTCTCTTCCACCTGTTCTCTGTTCTCACCACAGATCACAATGTCATCTGCAAACATCATAGTCCACAGGGTCCAACTGCCTTCTTCATCCTCTTTAATGCTTCTAAACTTTATCTTCACTAAGGCTAGTTAGCGTTTTAGTAGCGAAATTGAGTTATTTCATAAAAGTACAAAAATTATTTGTATTTTTATCTGTTATGTAAATATTTCAATGAGCCTATTGATACAGTTAGTTATACTTAAAATATATTATACTTAAATATGCAAAATAAGGACTGTACTTGCCTACTTAGTTGCTCAAATGACCAAAGTACCACATTTAAAAAAGTTTTGCTGAATTAAAAAAATGCATCAATATAAAGCAAAAAGTTCACAAACTTCCTTCAGATTATTGGCTTATTTTGTATTCTTCCATTTGACAGCTGGGTTTTGTAACCAGTGGTGGACATTGTTCCAGAAGTCTGGTGGTTCATTTGAGCTGCCATGTTGTTTTAAACAGAAATCAGACTTGTTTATCCAGGTCTCTCTTGTAAGTGAGTCCTTGAGGCTCAATGGGATTAACCTGCCTAAATAAAGGTTTAGTCTTTTTTTATTGACCTTTGACCTTCTGACTGAGGCTGGGCTGGTAGAGTCTGAGATGGAGCACATTCGTCTGCGCATTGCATGGTCTGACCTTGGGTTGAATTTGCTGGAACGGCCTCTCCTGGGAATATCAGCAGCTGTCTTAACTGTTTTCTACATGTGAATAATCTCTGTTTGAGCAGCAGCTCCTGGCAGATACTGAACTTCTTAAACTCTGAGGATGCAGCTAGGGTGAACTTTTCATTTTAGCTTAGTTTTTGTTTAAAACACATTATGTCCTCAACATGTAAAAGCCCAAAACGGAACAAGGTGCATTTTATTTTTCCTATGACTGCAAGTCAGACTGATGAGATCAAGGATGGAGTCAAACCATTCGTTTGTAGTTTTCTGATTTGTCTTTTCTGAATATGGGTATTCACATATTATCTACTGTATACTTCTCCTACAACATATTGGAAAAGTGAGTACAATTCTTTTTGTTTTGCTGTAGGCTGCATCAAGATACCCTTATTTGTAACAAAACACCAAAAAATTAGTTGAGCAAAAGTATTGGAATGTGTGACAGACGGGTGTTTGTTTCAGTCATTATGTAAACAATAAATATAACTGGACGTCTACTCAGCATCATATTTAGGTTCTGCCTGTGCAGACCATTTATAGGCTACAAAGGTAGAACCAAGAGAGAGCCAATCAGAGCCATCGTACAATTTTGGTCTTAACCAGTCCAACCATCTGGATCGTCCTGAAGAAGACATAAACCACTGGTGGACAAAGGAATGGACATCCAACAGGAAGACCAAGAAGACATCAGTGATGACTGAAACTGGTCTGAATGATTATCGGCCAGTAGCCCTCACCCCGAAAGTCGCTAAATGCTTAAAAAAAGTGGTCATGACCCACATCAAAACAACCATCAACATCAACGAGGACCCTCATCAGTATGCATACCGCAAGAACCGATCAACAGAGGACGCCATCTCTTTTGTGGTTCACACTGCTCTCACCCACCTGGAGCAGTAGGACTCCTACGTCCATATGCTCTTTGTGGACTTCACATCTGTCTTCAACACCATGATCCCCCAAACCCTGATGGACAAACTATTCACACACTACTAGGACTAAAAGCCCCTCCATTTGTAACTGGGTACTAGACTTAATAACAAACAGACCACACCCACAACTTCTCTTCCTCCACCATAACCCTCAGCACTGGCTCCCCTCAGGGATGTGTGCTGAGCGCTCTTCAGTTTACTCTGCTCACATATGATTGTGCAGCTACCCATACAGGCTGTCATATTGTAAAGTTTGCAGATGATGCAGTGGTGGTGGGATGCATCACAAACAATTATGAGTCCAGCTACATGCAGGAGGTGGAACACCTGGAGAGCTGGTGCAAAGAGAATAACCTTCACAATGTGAAGAAGACAAAGGAGATGATTGTTGACTTCAGAAGGAACAAACACACCCACACCCCCCTGAACATAGGAGGATCTGCAGTGGAAGTGGTCTCCAGCTACAAGTACTTGGGTGTACACATAAATGATAACCTCAGCTGGGGAAACAACACTTCCAGCCTGATAAAGAAAGTTCATCAAATACTCTACTTCCTCAGACGGCTGAGACGAGTTGGTCTGGGAAGCTCAGTCCTCACCTCCTTCTACAGGTGTGCAGTGGAGAGCATCCTGTGCTCCAGCATCAACGTGTGACACGGAAGCTGCACAGCTGCAGAACAAAAAGCTTTGCAGAGAGTGGTGAAGGCTGCACAGATGTCTGTTGGAGTCTCCCCAACATCACTGGCATTTACACCTCTAGATGCAAGAAGAGGGCCACCTGCATCATGAAGGACCCCACTCACCCAGCACCCACACTTTTTGCCTCGCTCCACTCAGGAAGGAGGTTAAGGAGCATTACGCGTAGAACCACTAGACTGAGGAACAGCTTCTACCCTGAGGCTGTTAGACTCATGAGTCTCTAACCAGAATAATCACTGTGAAAAATCGCATCATGTTGCTGCTGATCTGTTTCATGTTGCTGCTGATCTGTTTCATGTTGCTGTGTTCATTCGTGCTCATCTGCTCACACAGACTCATATTCGTGCTGCTGTTCGATGTAATGTTTTTATGCTATTAGTGCTTAGTGTATTATTTTGTTGATTTTTTTTAGTTCATAATAATAATAATGAATTTAATTTGTAATGCACATTTCATTAATAAAAATCTCAAAGTGCTGCAAAGTGCAACTAAAATCAGTGGAAAAAACAAACTAAAATCAATGATAATATCAGCTAAAATCATTGATAAAATCATGTGGAGGCAGGAAAGGTTTGCTTAAAAAGAAAGGTCTTTAAGCCTTTTTTAAAGTCAACCAGTGATTGCAGAGCTCTCAGACAGTCAGGGAGGGAGTTCCAGAGGCAGGGGGCAGCCACACAAGCTGTTTTTGCACTGCACGGCCCTCCCAAACCCAGCTCGTCCCTGGTTGGCCCAGAGCCCGGCCTGGCCCCCCCGCTCATTACGCATTGTGCGGAGAGCCGCCTTGAAGTGGGTGGGGCGTTCTCTTGAAGTGGGTGGGGCGTTCTCTTGAAGTGGGTGGGGCGTTCTCTTGAAGTGGGTGGGAAGTTCTCTTGAAGTGGGTGGGAAGTTCTTGTGTGTGCGCTTGGTGTGTTTTAAGAGAGGAGACGCCGCTAAAAAATATTTGTTAGCTGAATATATATATTAGTGTTTCCGAGTTTAATTTTTGTTAATAACTGATTACAAATCAGCTTATCCGTGCATGCGTGAGTTTTCTCCGGGTGCTCCGGTTTCCTCCCACAGTCCAAAAACATGCATGTTAGGCTGATTGGTAACTCTAAATTGACCCTGGGTGTGAACTAATATTCTCCAACTCTTGCGCGTAGCCAGGATTTTAAAATATAACTAATATTCTCTAACTCCTGCGCGTAACCAGGATGTTACGAGGGGCGATTCCTTTATAGGAAAAGTGGACTCCTAAAAATAGTAATACGCCTCGGTGGCTTAGTGGAAGAGCGTGAGATTCGAACCCGAGTCAAGATAAAATTTAGAGCGGAAAGCCGATGCTCTTCCACTAAGTATTACTTTTTTTAGGAGTCCACTTTTCCTATAAAGGAATCGTCCCTCGTAACATCCTGGCTACGCGCAGGAGTTAGAGAATATTAGTTTATATTTTAAAATCCTGGCTACGCGCAAGAGTTAGAGAACATTAGTTATATTTTAAAATCCTGGCTACGCGCAAGAGTTAGAGAATATTAGTTATATTTTAATGAAATTCAGCTCGCGCTGAAAGGCGGAAATGCTCTGTATGGGTGCGCGCTTCGTGTTATTTACGTTCTAACATAAGCTGATTTGTAATCAGTTATTAACAAAAATTAAACTCTGAAACACTAATTCAGCTAACAATTTTTTTAGGGGTTTCTGTAGTTAAATTTTAATGAAATTCAGCTCGCGCTGAGGTTGTTGTTAGAACGAGTTGATGACTCAACACGCAGCAGTCCCGCCCCTGCTGCAAACAACGAATCAAATGATGAGCAGTACATGACGTCAAACTGGGCCCGGGAGCTCGGCCCGATCAGAACCTGCGTCGGTGGGGTTCCAAAACTAGGGTTGCCGCCGGCCCGAGAAGGCAAATGCGAACCACACGAACCCGGGTTAGAAGCAGGGTGGGGCCGGGGAGGGCAGTGCAGTGCGAAAACGGCTACAGAATGTCCCATCTCCCATGGTTCTTAATTTAGTTCGTGAAAGGTGAAGATTACTGTTCTGTGATTGTAGGGACAGGGTGGATGAATATGGAGCAAGAAGGACCTTCAGATAATCTGGTGAAGTTCTGGTTAAACATTGATGGGTAATGAGAGCAATTTTGTACTGAATTCTGTAGGTAACAGGAAGCCAATGGAGGTTATGGAGAATGGGTGTAATATGGGTGTAGTAGGTAGTTCATATCTTAGATGTTATTACTGTTTTTCTTTTACATTTTATTGTTGGATGTAACTGGGACCCTGCGTACATAATCTCGTTCCACCACATGTACCACGAGATGCGAATGACGAATAAATCTCTCTGACTCTGAAACCTTGTGAGAGCTTTAAAGAAACCTAAAACAGCTGATAGTGATGTCAGTAACAAACAGTATGCCTATGTCCTCCATCTCTCAGGAGTTTAAATAGTGAATGTTTGTAGTTTTCAAGATGAGGGTTTTTCCAGATTGGAACTGAAGAGAGAATAAAGTGAACTTCAATGTTTTTGCTTCAAGATATTTAAGTGGGTAGGAGTTAAAAAACAGAGGTAACTTTTTTTTTTGGGAGGCAGCACAAAGTGATGGTTCCTCAGATGGTGTGTGGTCATCCAGATCACAATACAGACAGATGGAAGGTACTTCCAGTTATCCCTCTTCGCTCAATAACGATTACAACAAGCTCCAGAAGGCAGGAGCGAAGGGATCACAAATTAGTGTTTACAGAAGACTTCATCAACAAAAACACAGAGGTTATACCAGAGGATATAGACAACTCATTAACAAGAAACATAGGAAGGGTCCAAGTGGAATTAACCAAGAAGTACTGAGACAAGTCTCAGAAATGCCAAATACTGTAGATGTAAAAGTCTAAAGAACGTTCTATAGTGGACAGAAACGTTTGGTTGGCCAACTTAAAGAAAGAAGTAACCAAAGTGACTTGGAGGTCCTTCACCATGCAGCAGATAATGATCCAAAGCAACAAAGAAGACTAGACCAGCCCAGTCCATCTCCAGACTTCAACCCTACAGATCTGCATTTTACCTGCTGAAGGAGACAGAAGGGACCCCCCAAAACAAGACGACAGAAGCTGAAAACCAGGAAAAGCCGCACAGAAGTTTGGTGTCAGAGGGTCACAGGCTTGATGTGGCTAAAACAAAGGATTTTCCAAATCCAAGCCAGGGGCCTTTCTGGATTGCATATTCTCTCTGTAGATGCGTGGGTTTCCTCTGGGTACTCCAGTTTCCTTCCACAGACTAAAAACATGCATGTTAGACTGATCGGTAACTCTAAATTGTCTCTAGGTGTGAGTGAGAGAATGAATGGTTGTTTGTCTCGTTTGTCTCTGTGATGGACTGGAGACCAGTCCAGGGTGTACCCCACCTCTTGCACAGTGATGGTTGGATATGGGCACCAGTGACCCAGTGACCTGAAAAGTAAGAAGCAGGTAAAGCGGATGGATGGATGGAATTTTGAGCTGAGTTTTTATCTGGATTGGAATTGAACATGGATGGATGGATGGATGGATGGATGGATGGATGGATGGAGTTTTGAGATGAGTTTTTATCTGGATTGGAATTGAACATGGATGGATGGATGGATAGATGGATGGATGGATGGAGTTTTGAGATGAGTTTTTATCTGGATTGGAACTGAACAAAGAATGTAAATAAACCTTAATTTTTCGGTGCATGATATTCAAGTGGGTAGGAGTTAAACTGGAGAAGAACAGGGGTAGTATTTTTTTTCTTCTCATGTTAGAGGCAGTGTAGAGGGAACAGCCGAAAGAAGAAGAAGAAAAGTAGATGTTAGAGGCAGTGTAGAGTGACACATCCAGGAGAATGGAGGGAGCAATTTTATCCCCCACCAGGTGCAATAGTGGATCCAGGTGGTGGTCATAGATTAATCTTTGGCCAACCCTATTACAAAGTATTTGAGGAAACTATACTTTTAAGCAACATGAAAACTAAAAAGCATATTTTTAAAAAATGATGGGGGTGGTCGGTTTACATTTGGTTGTGGCCATATTGGATTTTGATGTGGCAACCCAATTTTCGAAAGGAAACTTTCTTACACCTAGATGAAGCCACGCAACAAAAAGGAAGTCGGTAACTTGCTTAATTTTAGTTACGGAGGACAGAGGGTATTTCCAATTTCCTCTTTTTGGTCTGCGACGGAGGACAAAAAAGTGTTGTATATAGTGTGT